>LKNJ01003559.1:0-13764 GCA_002120245.1 Maccullochella peelii
GCCTTGCCTCGCCTTCCCTTTCTTGTTATTGTTTAATAAGACTAAGAGTCTACAGCCATGCTAGCAGCTCTGTGAGGCTGTACTTAGGCACATCAGTTCTTTGAGCATCAGTATGCTAACAAGTTCACAGTCACAATGTTAACATGCTGATGGTTACTCAGTGTGATGTTACCATGTTCATCATCTTTTAGTTGATGAACAACAACAGTTTAGCATGTTAGCATGCTTATATTAGGTAATATTAGTTTAATTATCATTAAATACAAAGTAGCTAGTAGTAGTAGTAGTAGTAGCTGAGGCTGATGGGAATGTCATTAGTTTTGCAGGTATTTGGTCATAAACCAAAATATAGGACATATTGAACATTTGACCTGCTGGTGGCACTATTTGTCAGAGGATCACCAAAGTTATTCATCCTGAGGAGAACATGAATGTCTGTACAAAATATCATGGCAATCCATCAAATAGTTGACATTTAACTCAAAACCACAAATGTGAATCTCATGGTGGTGCTATAGATGAAAAGTCAGGGGATCACCAAACTCCTCAGGATTCATCCTCTGGGAACAATGAATGTCTGAACACAATTCCATGTCAATCCATCTAATGGTAGAAATATTTCATTCTGGACCACAGTGGTGGACTGACAGAGTGACATTATCGTCCCTAAAGCCACACTGCTGGTACATCTGTTTATGGTAAGGGTAGTATTGCTAGTAATGTTTAACCAAGACTGAATATTTCCATGGAATACAAAGTCTTCTGATTTTCATTATTATGAGTTAATATAATAAATGTAATGGTATTCTATTTTATACTTCTTGAAATTATTATTCACTATGATTTTTTGGACATAGTCACTAATGAGGTGTAAATCCAGGCTCATAATGACTCAATAAAGTCAGATTTAAGCACAAAACAGTTGTGGTGGCAGTGCTACTTCAGATGTGTCCACATTTTTTATAGGAAATGTTCAGTTGTCTTGTCTTTGAATACAATAAAAAATACATATATATATATAATGTTTAAAGTAATGGTTGTTTGTGAAAGTTCTGATATGTTAGAAAAATGTTACTTTGGCAGAATTATGCTTCTTATAAAGCATATCTGTCTGACATCTGTAAAATAGCATATGAAAAAGATGTTTGGTAATCTATTGTGTGCATCAGTCTGGCTGCAGCTTTAAAGATCATAAGAAAATTTGAGTTGCAGTGTGTGGTGCATTTGACATTGAAACATCCTGAAATTAAATTCTAAAGAAATCATATGTGCCTTATAGATTCATATATTCATTGTCCACCAACAAATGCTTCTAAAAGTCCATTTTCATACTGGTCTCCTACAGTGATGCCAGTTGGTTGAGAGTCAGTTTTAATCATGAGTCTGTAATTTGTTTCAGCATGTCTCCTCCTCCTTGAACTGTGGGAAATATTGTTTAATCTCTTGACTCAAGCAGGGTTCTCTCTGGGATGCTGATGGTTTAACATCTAATATAATTACTGGCTTTTCCGCCACAAGTCAGAGCAGCACTCTGTCATCAATTACAACTCATCTAAACATTTCATCTGTCTGTCCAGACACTGCTTAGGTTACAGCAGAGGACACTGTTCCACAAAAATCCTACAATTAGACACATTTCAAGTGTAATTTTAACGTTTTTGTGAGTCATAAGTGTGCATTTGGATTCAGCCTTTACCTGGTACACAAGACTGATCAAACTGGCAGAAGATCTGTGTCACAAAACATGCAGTCAGTCATGATGCATAATCAAGTAAATGGTGTAATGATCTCCACACAGATTGAAAAAAAAATGGACCACTCAGAGTCAGAGTCCCATTTGCATGGCTGTGGTATGACCAGCACCCTCATGCAACTATTTTGGCATTGCCCAAAAAAATGTTGGTCTGAAGTGACCATGGCAGTGTCTGCCGTGTCCAATACAAGAACAAGAATATCAAAATGCAAAATAGTGTGTTTTTTAGGCCAGAAGATTGAAAAGGTCCCATCTTGGACTGTAAATTGTATCATTGTTATGCTCACTGACACAGACCAGGCAAAAACCCACAAGCACGACTCGTTAGCAATCAGGTAAAATATCAAAGAAGCGGACTCTCCTTCACCAGCTTGAGTGAGAGGTAGGGTGGATGCAGAGACCGCGGGCAAAACACAGGCGAACAGCCACCTGGTTGATGATCTTGGATATATAGCTAGCCAGCTTCCTGGATTTGACCAGGAGGGGTAAGTCCCTTCCGTCTCAGACTGTAGGAGGCTGCTGGGGTGCGGCGACTGTTGGCTGTATTCTGATAGTGGTCGGAGGTACGGAGTAGAGTGGCATGGGCCTGCTGCCAGGTGTGTAGACAATGACAGATGAAGGATTGCACTGTTGGAACTCTGGCCTCGTGAAACAGAGGGAGTTGATAGCCCCGGGAACACTGGAATGGAGACCAGTAACAGAGCTGGGTAAGGTCATACTCCACCCATTGAGGTGGAAGTGAGGTGGCCAGGGCCTTGGTGAATACCTCCTTCAGTGGCAAATACTCTGAGGGTATCCCAGTGAGTTCCGTAAACTCTGTGGGTGAAGGAGATATAGGAGACAGACAATCCGTGGGTTATGTGTCCGGCGCCAAGAGAAACCGGTTGATCACTGGTTGTTGGGGTAAATGTATCATGTGGAATGTCAGAGTTTCATGGTGATTACCTGATATGACATGGTACACACACACATATTGAATCTCCCCCTCTCCTCTCATACTGGCAAAGATAAGGAGAAACTCAAAAGATGTGACAAATCGTGGGATCTCCGCCTCCAACACATGCCCTTATCTGACGGTAAAATAAAACCTTTAGATCTCCTTTGTTCGCTCTCTTTCGTACTTTGCTCTTCATCCTTAAGAAGCTCTATCTACGCTCCTCTTAGCTTTAAATTTTCCCTCTCATCGGAAACAATCTGTAAAAGTAGGCAAAATGCAATCTGCTGCTGTAATAAAGAGTTGATGCTGGATAGGGCTCCGAATGTTAAATTTAGGTCCTAGAGAAATAAATTAACAACCTAGCGTCCATTCGTTCTCTACCTAAATCACATACTCCTATTACTATCACCAAAGATAATATTCATTCTTGCAATTGCGGTTCAAACAATCTATTGTCTACGTTTATTTGATTTTATTTTCATCATATCATTACATACAATATACATATACAATACCTTGTATATTCACTCTATTCACCTGTTAATAAACATTTAGTTATAAATAAATGTTTTTATCTATCACCAAGTTTTGTATGTGAATGTTTTTTCAGAGCAGCAATCAAGGATCAATGTATTGAAATTTCACCCCTCAGGTAATAAGACTGATCAATTTAATTCTTTTAATTTTCCTTCGATTGAAGGTGGTGCCTCGAATTTACTAATATAACTTTAATGTAGGTTACACTACAGGGGGAAACCGCTAGCCTGTTTCTCATTGTTGTTATTATTATTAAACATGTAGTGCTGCTTCTGGAACACTTCAGTTCACAGTACATGCCGCTGTTGTAGCATGTTAAATCGATCAGCCACAGTTGCTGCTCACAATTATTTCCATTGTGCTTCCAGTGTAGCTCAAGAGTAATTCTCCTTAATCAGAGCTGCTGTGAAAATAAGAATCAGCACAGAGCTTATCTTAGATCCACTTTGATCCCTTACAACTGAAACACATGGTTCTGATCATAAATAAGGCACACATACATGTTTAAATATCTGTTTCCTCCTCATTAACACAGAAAGTTTGACACATGTCTGATGAAAAAATATAATAAAATTCAGAACATCTTGGTGTCTTTCTAAGTAGTGAGATTGGAGTTGATAACCATTCTAAGTATGACTTCATAACCCCCTTCATATCAGTGTCTCTGTCACTGGGGTTAGGCTGTATTACATTTACATGACTCACTATGCCCCTTGGCAATAGGCCTTACCGTAGGTAGAAAGGCTTTCAGACTACTAAATAATTCACTAATCACAAATCATAGTACAGATTTCATACCACATGCTCCAGTTTCATATTTTGTTTTGTTAAAAACCTGATATTGGGCCTCTGAGGAGCTGCCTCCTACTCCATGTCTGCCCCCATGCCCCTCTCTGCTGTCTGTCTTTCTCTTGTCCTGCCTTTACTTTCCTCCTCACTTCCCTACAGACTCCATGGTCATTGTAATGTGATGCCCAAAGCAGTACAGCATGTTGTTCTACGGATTTTGTGTCTGTTTCCCCGTCCCACACTCAATGATCCACCCTGAAACATCTTCACGTATGCTGTGAGATACTACTCTGACCTTTGGGCACTTTTACTGCATAATAAGTGCCTTCTCCAACTCACTGTCAAATGTTCAGTCAGTTTCTTTTGATGATCCTTTGATGATGCTGCAATCAAGAGACTTATGTCTAACTTCTGAATCATTTGTCAATGTACACAGATGTTTTTGCTCAACTTCCATCTCAAAACTGTCAAACACCGTAGGCTGTATCTTACGTAGAGAAATATCATTTTCAAATGCTGATGTATCTATTGGTTTTTTTTTTTTGTATGTTTTGGATTATAAATGAGCTCAAACGAATGTCTTTAAATTGTTAGCTTTGATATCCAAAGATTACTTTATAGAGAAACAATGAAACAGAAAGCAGGAAATCCTCACATTAACCAGTAAATGATCAGATAGTTTTCATCATTATTATTATTATTATTATTATTAGTAGTAGTAGTAGTAGTAGTATTATTATTATTATTACTGAAAGAGTGTGTTGGAGAAGGTGGATAAGATAGGAGGGGTCTGGTCATGGAGGGCTTTGTGAGTGGTGAGAAGGGAGCAGGTGGAGAGGTGTGAGAAGTCTTGATGTACTGCAGTTTAATGAGGACTTTGGATGATGTACCACAAAGAATGCTATTGCACTATTCGAGTCTGGATGTAATGAAAGCATGCATCAGAAAGCAGAGAGCTGTTTCAGGAGCAGGTTTGGGCAGAGACGAGCTATGTTTTTCAAGTGGAAAAAGGCAGTTTTGGTAGAGATTAGTGTGCTGTTTGAATTGCTGTCAAAGATCATTCCAAGGTTGAGGGTGGGTGGTGAGGGAGACAGAGTGGGGCTGTTGATGGGAGGCAGAAGTTGTGTGTCTTTTGGTGAGGGCTTTGAGACCAATGATCATATCTGCTTTGTCAGTTTAGTTTGAGGAAGTTTGATTTGATTTTGGTGAGACATTATTTGATTTTGGGGAGACACTTGGTTAGTAAAATACACCTTAGCAAGTCCAAACTGAGTAGAAATGTAATCTGTCTCAGAAATGTAATCTATACATCGGTTTTAAAGATTTGGTGGTAAATGACAGTAAAGCACAATAATAGGACTGCTTTTGTTGTTTTGTAATATGTAATATTCTTTCTTTTGTGTTTTGTTTTAATCTGTAAAACACTTTTTAGTAGTCTAGAAAAGTATATAAAATATGTAAAAAGTATATAAATAAAGTAAAATTATTATAATAATGTTGCTATATTCATGTACTTTGCCATACCTAACCATGCAGTTATGCTATAAATGACCCAATCACTAAGTGAACAAGTCCTTTTGTCTTTAGAGTTGAGCAATTGAGCAGAGACTCTTGACCAGTCTGTTAATAAGCTTGTGAGGTGAAAAAAGCTGGCCACAGTCCAACAAGTCCTCCAAACGAATTGATAAAATTGCCATTGCTGAATTACCAACTGACCTGATTACAACTGATATATGAAGCTCCAGGCCTAACTGTGTGTCAACTGGTTGGTGCTAATTTCATTGAAAAATTTGAGAATATACTCTAAAGCGCCACATCAGCTGAAATGATAAGGGCCTTAAGGTGGGCCCTGCTTTTTTTATTTGATTTTGAGGCTCTGTCTTGAAGAGTATGCCTGTGTCAACTCATTGAATCTTCATGTTTTCTTTTTGTTATTGTTTTTAACCCACTGACCTTTCCTGACTTCTGAAGATAAGTTTTAATGATCTTGCAAATGGGGGGAAATGTGTTATTTTCCTATTTCACCCACAGTTGTCAAGCAGAATATTTATGGCTTGAAGGTATCAGGCTGCTGGTGCAGTGAATGCATTGTGGGTCCTGCGGTTTTTGTGCATACCCATACTCTCACACATTTACAGACACACACAACCTGATACAGTAGCTGTGTTGGTGAATGGGCCTGTGGGATTGGACAGTTAAACGACCAATTAACTGAGCCGATCAATAAAGCTCCCTGCTGACCAACTTAATTAACTGCTACTGTAACGAGAGATGTTGCAGCTCTGGGCATGTTTACTGTGCAGTTAAGTGGACAGCTGGGAACTCTGGGATGTGTTAGAATATACAAGGGTTAAAACATTTTTTTCCTACTCTATGAAAATGGAACAAATACAACTCCTTTGATATTTCTTATGTTGTGCTCAGTGGGTTCTTAACAATACAACATAAAGGATTCTCATAGCCACTTATCTGAGGATCAGGTAGATTGTGTGTAATTTGGGAGATACCTTCAGGGAAAGGTGTAAAACGGAATGCTTTCTCTGTCCCAGCTGGCCTGTACTGTACTCTCATCAACTTAGTTCTCAGTGCACAGCAGAGCTCTGTACATCTGGGCCTATTTGTCAAACAACAAGCTTCTGCAGAGCCATTGACTGCACTTAAACTTGTTGTAACTGATTTAAGGTGTGTCCTAGTTCCATACTACCCACTAATTCTCTGCAGCATTTGAGGGTGTTGTAGGGTGTTCACACCAGAAAAGTATAGATACTAAATAAAGTGTAGTCAAAAAAGTCAGTATGCACACTGAAAAACAATTGATATTTGAGTGCACTTTTGATGGACACTATTCTCCCACAATGCAATGCTGGAGGATTTCCCACAGCTGCAAACAATTAAAACTAATTGTGGCTGGTTGTAAAACACCTTTGTCAGCACCCCAGAAAACAAAGAAATAACAATGAAATCCTCAGATACATTTTAATGTCTTTGTGAAATGTAATTGACAATAATTGATTGACATTCATCACTTCCTGTTAGTATAAAATGGTTAAGTATGTAGATATTATTAGCCATTCTAACTGTGTGGCCCTATGGATGGCAATGTTGATCTGTCCACGACATGGATTGCCATGAAATCTGGCACATATAGATATATTGACCAGAGGATGAATCTTAATGACTTTGTTGATCCCCTGACATTTCTGCAAGTGCCACCAGCATTTCAAAATTTTCACTTATCTGGTGAAATGTCTCAAAATCTACTGGATGGATTGGCAAAATATTGGTACGTTCATTATTCCCATAGGATGAATCCTAATGAATTTGACTGATCCTCTGACTCTTCTTCTGGTGCCATCATCAGATCAAACTTTTAATTTTGTCCAATACTTTGGTTTATGACTATATACCTGCAAAACTGTATATAGTCAAAATTGTAACTTTTTTATTTGCACCTCAAAGCTCCCACACAATATATATATAAAAAAAAAAAAATTAAAAATCAAACATGGGCCAGTTAGGGCAGGTTTCCTACACTTCATGCTGTAAATACATACATGGACAAGACCCACCAGACAAACCAATATACATATGTGTTCTTCAAGCACCTGTGGTATCACTAGTGGGCTAAAAATTAAAAAAATAAAATAAAAAATTGTCTAAAAAAGACAATTGAGACATAATTGTAATATTCAACGCTAAAATCTCTTCATAAAAGTGCTTTAGTCGTGAGACATTCTTTTAAAAAGATTAGTGATATCAGACAATTTCCCCAATAAAATGGTAACAATTGGGAAAGTAGTTACGGGAGAGAGCAGACACAGAAGTGTCTTATCAGCCACATCTGCTGCCATCATGATTTCCCACATCTCTCCCTCCATCTTTGCCACTGGAAGCAGGAACTATATGAAGGTCAGTGCTGGAGCTGATTGGTCTCTGTAGAATTGATTGAACCAATCAGAGAACAGATTGGCAAGGTCGAAGGGTCAGCGGTTGTATCAGATGATGACTTTTTCTGCCGTCTGCCTGTCTGTCTTTCAAGTTTTCTCTCTCCATTGTGTTGCGTCTCTGCTTTTCCCTATCTGTCATTTACTTTGTCTCCATTTCCCAGCTTCACTGTGAAATTCATTCGGCTCTCATCTGTCTTTCTCAGCATCTCTTTTCCCATCCCGCACCCTCCACGCTCTCTTATGATGGCATGATGACCTGTGTCAAAGACTTTAGTCTTTTGTCAACAGACACACCGCATCTAATGTTCAGCAATGATTGCAAGGTTCACAGCTGCAGCCATTTCACTGCTGCATATGCTGTCCTCTGCAGAAACAATGCTGGACCACTGCTACCTAGTCATACAGGGATTTATCAGGGATATACTGCATTTTGTACAGTGAAATAGGTGGTGATGTGATGTTGGCGTCCATCTGCATCTGTTTCTCCAGCAATATGTTCCAGAGCAAGACTCCTAGCCAGATTGCTATGAAATTTGATGTGTCCCAAGAGAATGATTCCTAATGTTTTTGCTGGGCCTCTGATCTTACCTGTAGTGCCACCAAAATGTATACATACACACAACAATATATAAATCTAATGGGTAGATTGCCATTAAACTATGCTCCCCAGAAGATTAAATCCTTCAGTTTTGGACACTCTCTAAACTACCTTGGACACTGAAACTGAAGCAAACCAGAGAATGTTTCACATTTGTGTTCATGAAATTACTTAAACAATTAATCATTCATCAAAACAGTTGTAGATTCATTTTCACTGACTCAATGCAATCTCGCATTTAGCATTTCTAGCTTCGGCCGTTCTGAAAAAATGCGTTCCTGGACTTTCCATATTCTAAGACAAATCAGCTCCACTACAGCAGTTGTTTTTAGAAACTGAAACCTTAACAAAGTTAGAAAACGATTACTTTGTTAGCACAGAAAAAAACTACAGCATGGCAGCGCTGATACTTACATCATTGTAACTAGGCCTCGTCCACATCTATAAAATTCACCACACTTCATTTTTTTTGATATAATCCCTGCTGTCTAACAGCGTTCACTCCTCTCTGTCCTGCTGTTATTACAGATATTCGACTTGCTCATAGACCAGGGGCAAATCCAGGATTTTTTAAATGAGGTGGCACAGGGGGACCAAGAACCAAGAAAAGTGGCACTGTTCAGTGTAATTATACAAGGATTAGTACAGTAAAAAATACAATAGCTAACTTCTAAAGTTGTATTTGAAATTTGCTCTTAAACAGCATGCCTGGCTGCTGTCTGTTGTAGAGCTTTGTGCAAGGACCTGCTGTAGTTCCATCCCCACAGACACAGAAGCACAGAGGGATTATGTGCTGCATCCACTTCATATTGGATTTATTACTACAGGCTTTAGGAGTGGTTGGGAATATTCCATTTTAGTTCTGGAGCTCTGGAGCAATTATTAAACATGGGCATGGGACTTTAAATCAGGTTTTACAGCAACACCTGTGGTAAAATGTTTAACCTAATCTACTTCCACAAGATGACTGAACACAAGAGTAAACAAGAGGCTCCCCTTATTATGAAAGGCAAAGTCTGTATTTGGCCCCAAAGCTCAGTTCACTGTATATATAACATACAGACAGTCCACGGACGTTTAACCATGATGTTATTAAAAACACGCAAAGCAGAATATTCAGTTAATAATGTTGGGATGTGAAATGGTTGCTGTCAAAGACGAGACATAGTTCCCACACTTCTGACTGAAAGGAAAACACCAGCTTTTTGATAGCCATTAAGCTCAGTGGTTGTTATTTGGTGCTGGGTCTTTGTGAAAGAATAACTTTAAAAACAATTTAGTAAATTTATTACACCTATACATACAATATTTGAAAGACCATTATTTCAGAAACCACACACTATCATAGCCTTGGACAGTCACTACAAGTGCACTGAGAGGTAAAAACTTGAGCAAGTGGACAGATTAACAGAACAGAATAAAAGACAATTAACAAGGTACAGGCTCAAATAGCTGTATGTACAGTAGGCCAATAGCTTCCATTGCCTTAGGGTGCTTTAAGAAAAAAAATACTTTAAATTCATGTTGAAAACTTTTTTTATAGAAAAGAAGGCTATGCACACTTAAGTCCAATGCAAGTATTGACCATAAAGTCAAGCGAACATTTCAACCGCTACACTTTCTGGGGCAAATGTAATGCAAGAGCACATGGGAAATCGTACAATCGTAGTTTGCAATTTCCATTGTACAGGGGAAACTCCTCAAATACAACTGAGAATATATCGATGCAGTAATAAATTAATCAAATAATGGGAAAACGTGGATATATTTGCTGCCTCTAACAAGTTATAAGCACAAACAAACACTGTTTTCCAAAGTAAATGTGAATGAAAGTTTGTTTTTCCTTTTTCCTGCTTTTCCATGGTATGCAATCTTTCTTCTCTCAAGTGAAATTTTTATGTAAACCTCTAATTTATCTGTCAACTGACTTTCTATTTTTCACTTTGAATATTTAAGAAAATAAATAAGATATACAAGTGTGAACACAAGATAATATCATTTGGTAAATGTGTTATTTTCTGCAGTGAGATACAGTGTCTTGCTTCTGAAATGTGCTTGCTCGCACACGCACAGAAACCACTAAAGCTGATTGTTCTCAATGCAGCTTACAGCTATACTATCACTCATGCACATGCACATACTTCACAGACACAGAGACTGCACATGTTGAAGTACTCCACTGCGCACACACACACACACACACACACACACACACACACACACACACACACAATAAAGCAATCTATAATCAGAGCATTAATCATGAAAATGCTTGTTCAACATTACTGATGTCTATGGCTGGCAAGCTGGCTCCCTGAATACACTCCTGTACCACAGTACATTAAGTTCTTCTGTGTGTATATGTGTGTTATTTGTGTGCCTGCCTATGTGTGACTGTCTCACTGTTCACACAAGTAAAATGACTTAACTACACACACTACTGGATTTGTGTTGTGAACACCCCCTCACATCAACATGATTGGTGCAGCATAACCTGATAAATATGGGAAGTGCTGAAGCAGGTTTACACACAACTGCAATATGATGAATTAGATCAGATGAAACTTTAATGATCCAGAGGGAAAGCTGAGTCTTTGCAGCACCCAAGGACACAGTACAGAACTAAAAAAAAACTACTATGTCTTTGTCTCACTAATACACAGTTCTTATTGGCTTGGAAGAATGTGGACTAAATTTAGATTAACAGAATCAGTTGGGTTTCACCAACAAGGATTAAATTAGGTTATGGGATATTCTATGATTCTTGATCCCAGATCATTTTATATTGGCATGCCATTTGACATGATTCAGTTTCAAACTCAGATTTATAAAACCTCAGATC
The DNA here is from genome assembly GCA_002120245.1 of Maccullochella peelii. Taxonomy (NCBI): domain Eukaryota; kingdom Metazoa; phylum Chordata; class Actinopteri; order Centrarchiformes; family Percichthyidae; genus Maccullochella; species Maccullochella peelii. The sequence continues at coordinate 11,404 of LKNJ01003559.1, forward strand.
ATTCGTGTGATCACTAATTAATGTATTTTTTTGTCAAACTGCACAAATCACAGAAGTGATGGGTGGAAAATGTTCAATGTCCCTCACAGAGGGACATCCAGTACACCTCACAGCATAGACTATATTAATATGAGCACCCTTACAAGCATGCAGGATTTTTTAGATCACACACAGGACTTCTCTATGAGATAGGTGTTAATACTGTATTTTTTTAAAAATACATTAAATCCAGTATGGTTAGGTACAATGGTGGTTTGAATGGATGCACTACCGAATATACATAAGTTCCATTGTGATGATATTAAACAAAAGATGAATGTGCAGGTGACAAACTTATGTTCTGTTTTGCATGTTTCAAGCTTTTCCCATTGTGGTTGTACGAACAACATTATTTATATATCATAGATTGAGCCAGTCCAGTCAATGATTAAAGTTGATTTTGGCTTTTAACACTCTCTGGGGATGACTTACTTGGTTGCCACACAAAGTTCTAAATATGTCTTTGATGTTAAAATTTACATTTTATAAAGTTAAGTAGCTGTTGAGTTCTTGGAAATAATCAACAACCCCATCATCCCCTGCTGATGTATTATGGCCATTTTGTGCTATGGGGCAGTAAAATCTGAGCTGATGTATCATCCCGTCAGAGTGATCCACATGAGATAGAGTTTCCTCCCCGACCACAGCTAGTCAATATATTTAGCAGCTGTGAGGGAGGGTCCTTCATCATAGACAGTTTTTGTTTCACATCAGCTGTGTGATCAGAGTCATTGTTTTATTGTGTTGTGGGAGGATTTTAATCAGCAGTCTATATGGAATCTGCCTTGCCCTGTTTAAAAAAAAAAAAAATATTATGGCTTCGTTTTTTCAGGATGCTCTAGCTGCTGTTACAGGTTCTCTTCCACCCAGACAGGAATACAGTTTGTCACTACACACCCACAAATATTTCACCAACATATATTCACTTTAACTACACCCATAACCATATGGTCCTCACTTGCTGCCTCAGGTCCAGCAGTGTTAACCTCAGACTTTCTCTGTAAACTATATGAAACAACACAGCAGGCACTCCACCGCTTGACTGACAGGGCAACTGAATAACAATACTAGTGGACATTGTCTTGATGCGGCTTGGTATTCTGACGTGTTTCGACACTTTATACCCTGAGAATGCCACTTCAAAATGCACTTAGTTAAGCCTATTGCAGCATACTGTATATGCTAGCAGCTCTGTGAGGCTAAATGTGAATGTCATCATGCCAACAGTATGATAACATACTGATCTTTAGCATACATTTTTACCATGTTAGCAGCGAACACAAAGTACAGCTGAGGCTGATGGGTAGGTCATTAGTTTAGCAGGTTTTTGTAGTGTCCTTCATCTATTCCTCTATCCCTCCCCCCAAACATTAAAACTGAATACTTCAACTGTATCCAACCACAAAGTGATTCAATACTACACTGAGCTGTTCTCCTAACTGCAGTCTATAAATACCACTTCTCCATTTTGCTCACATGTCACTCGCTGGTATCAACACAATTAGCAAGTGACTGAATGGCCCTCATGAGGAGGAGAAAATCAGACCCAAAGAAGCGAACAAAATGAACAAAACCATCCCTTTAATGAGTGCTATGTGCAGGGATGCAACAATGAAGCCCCGAGGAGGATAAGAAGCCCAATGTAATCCTGTACTTGAACTACAACACAAGGGGAGTCAACACCATGGATACGATTTATATTTCAGAATGGATTGTAGAAAAAATACTTCTGTATGATGGTGACTTAGCTTCCAATGTTAATGTGTGTGTTTATTAGCTCATTTCATGCCACAAGCATGAGCACACCAGCTAATGCAACAACCAGGAGGCAGCTAGCCAGCTAGGTAACAACAGCCATGTCTACAATTTGGCATGTTTTCACATATAAGGAATTTGCTTTGGTATTTTGGTGCATAACAATAAACATAGTAAGAGAAAAGGAAAAATAAAAAACATGTACTGCAAAAGTCAAGAATCGTAAATAGAAAATGGAAAAATTGGACTGCCTTTTTTCACCTACATAACGTTGCAAAAATCAAACATATCCTGTCTCAAAAAGATGCAGAAAAACTAGTCCATGCATTTGTTACGTCTAGACTGGATTATTGCAACTCCCTGTTATCAGGCTGCCCCAATAAGTCCCTTAAGACTCTCCAGTTGATCCAGAATGCTGCGGCACGTTTATTGACAAGAACCAGGAAAAGGGATCATATTTCGCCCATATTAGCTTCTCTGCACTGGCTCCCCGTAAAATCCAGAATAGAATTTGAAATCCTTCTCCTCACCTACAAAGCCCTTAATGGTCAGGCACCATCATATCTT
>LKNJ01003559.1:14152-29591 GCA_002120245.1 Maccullochella peelii
TCTGTGGTTTCTGAGCTGCGGAGTCGTGATCTGTGGTTGCAGAGCTGCGGAGCCTGGACCTGTGGTGCGGGCCACCTGCTGCCCCTGTGTTGCTGCTTGGCAGCCGCTGCTGCTACTGTTGCTTTTGGACTTATTACTAGCATTATTACTACTACCATATTGCTATTAGTATTACTTGTATTAACATTAATACTATTTCCACTACTGTTGCTTTACATCTGTATGTAGAACTGAACTGCACTGTGCTACTGCATGTTCATTTTCCTCATGCTCTCTCTCTCTCTCTCTCTCTCCTCTCTCTCAACCCAACCGGTCGAAGCAGATGACCGCCCACCCAGAGCCTGGTTCTGCTGGAGGTTTCTGCCTGTTAAAAGGGAGTTTTTCCTTGCCGCTGTCGCTTGTGCTTGCTCTTGGTGGGAATTGTTGGGTCTCTGTACACATAAGGAGTCGGTCTAGACCTGCTCTTTATGGAAAAGTGCTTTATGATATGGCGCTATATAAATAAAACTGAATTGAATTGAACATTAGTCATGCATGCCAGCAAATAGCAGCTAATATAGCTAGTCACTTATGTTAGCCTCTTACCTGCTGCACTGTCCGCTGCTTTCTCTCCATCAGAGCGATGGGGAATTGCTCCTTTTGTCTGTTATCTTGTCTGTTTCTTGTTTGTTCCTGCCCTTGTGTGTGTGTGTGTGTCCTGCGTTGGATGTGTAACCCGTGCCTGCCTGTTTGCCTGCCTTCCTTGTACCTGTGTAAGTGAATAAATCTTGGAAACTGGTTGTGCCTCGTCGTCTGTCTGCACCTGGGTCCCTCTCCCTGCCTCCACGCTTAACAGAATGAACAAACCAACTATGGACCCAGCAGACAGTCATCTTCACAGCCTGCCTTTTTGCTGGGAAGATTTTGGAGTAAGGAGAGAGACATTTGTTGAGGACCCAGACTTCCTGAGGGCCCTTGTCGTCTTCTGGAGGCAGGATCGTGAATTTGCCCAGATGGTGGCATTTAACAGGTGCACAGAGATTCCCAGCACTTCTCTTCCTCCTGTCCCTTCGGTGCCAGTCTCTCATGCCACCTCTGCACCCAAGCATGGTCTCCCATCAGTGGCCCGGCCGACACCTGCTCCAGGTCTCCCGTCTGCGGCCCGGCCGACACCTGCTGCGAGCCCAGAGCTGCAGCTACCACCAGCTTCTGTGCTACAGCAGTCCCCTGGTCTCATCCAGCCGCTGCCTTTGCCTCTGGCTCCTGTCCCACTGCTGCTGCAGCCTCTGCCCATGTCTCTGGTTCCTGTCCAGCTGCAGCCTCCGCCTGTGTCTCCGGTCCCTGTGCAGCTGCAGCCTCCGCCTGTATCTCCGGTCCCTGTCCAGCTGCAGCCACCGCCTGTGTCTCCGGTCCCTGTCCAGCTGCAGCCACCGCCTGTATCTCCAGTCCCTGTCCAGCCGCATCCTCCGCCTGTGTCTCCGGTGCCTGTTCCCGTTGAGCTGCAGCCTCCGTCTCAGTCTTTGCCTGTTCCCGTCGAGCTGCAACAGTCACCTGTGTCCCTGGCTCCTTCGGCTCACCAGCCTGCGGGAGCCTCCAGGCTGCCGGATTCCCTCCCTGACCTGCAGTTTTGTCGCCGCCCTCCTTCCTGTCCTCCAGGGTGGCTTGGACTTTTAATTTTAATTATGGCCTGATTATTTTTAGTAAAATAGTAAATAATAGTAAATAATAATCTTTTTAATTGTATCTGTTTGAATTATGACCAAGAATATCCTCCATACATCTCCCTCATCATCCTCAGCTCCCTCAGCATCCTCACTTGACTCAGATGGTATTTGCTATATTGTAGAAATATAGCCAGTGATGCATGATGTCCAGTTTAGTGGACAGATGATTAATCGTAATTTCCTCCTAACATAAAATCAGTACTTGGAAATTTTAACAGTTGTATTACTCCTTAGCTGTTACTTGATGTTACCAACTATCTACTAACTACTATCTACTATAGAAGGAGTGGAAAGATATTCCTGAGGTGCTCAGCATTTCTGGCCTTCCTTTGACCATCTTGGTTTTGAGAAATTTGTGTTGCACTTGTGGGTGGCAGTGTATGGGATGACGCACTAGTGTCCACTGTGGTGGCTGATGTGCAACTATACCATCAAATCCCATGCATATACAAGAAAACAGTGTTTCTACTGTAGTGACCACTATGCATGAAAGATTAATCTCATCATTACATCATTAATAATCATCCTACTATGTGTGTATATATTGTTACACACCAATAATATCAAGTATTCTTTTATTGCCCCAATAAAAAAACTGTAAAAAAAACTTTCAACTGGACATACTGTATGTCATGCTCATATCTTTCACCTTTTATAAACTGTATCACATACTGACTTAATAAACTCCATTTGTGTAACATTTACTATTACTGAGTGTCATTTGCTTCATTAGAAGTTCTCTTTCAAATCAAACATCTTAAGATATGAGTGGAAAGTTTTGTTCTTGCACCTGCATTTATAACATTATTTGACTCAAATGTAGTTTAACCATGTCATGTGATATTCTTCTTCAGTACACTTTAAGAACAAATATTACGTAGACCACTACAGAAAACATTTAATATCCAGGAATTCACATTAAAGACACTACCACTGACTATCCCTGTAACAATTTGGCCACAATATAGCATAGTGACCATACACGGCCCAGCCGTATACTAGGTTTGGCTTGGCCTCCTGTCTCTGTAATCACCTATACTGTGTGCAGATGAATTACATTGTTTGCACACAAATGGCGCAACCTTTTTGACAGTTACCGCTAATTGCTCAATAAATATTAACCAGTGTGAATACTGCGACTGAAAAACTGTTGAAAAGTAATCTGTTAATGGTAGATAACGTTATCTATTATGAGGCAGCCGATTTAATGTTAACATTATAATATTAAAGTAGAGTCAAATAACATTAGTTACATCCCCACTGGTCTGTTGTTTTTGTTTAACTAATGTTAACTTAGATTTTTGCCTAACTTAGTTGATGTTACTGGCTGGTTGACGTTAACATTACCCAGACAGAAAAAGGTTCCAAAAGAGACCTCCCACAAATCACACAAATCCATATTCAAATCCAAATTGAAAATAAATACTAAACAAACTCTGCATTTAACAGCATGTTGGCTAACTCTCTTTGCTCCTCTAGTTTACTGTGAGAGGTACAACATAAATGCCACAACAAGCCTATACAATGCAGAGAGGCTTAACACAAGAGCAGCTGACCTGAGACTGAAGATCATAACCAATTTGGACACCTGGAACCTCCGTGGCCGATTACCAAGACTAGGTGAAGTACCCTCTGAAAATCTACTAGAAGATGTGAATGCAGCACTACAGACAATCCCTACTGCGACCATCACTGAGACCAACTGTTAGGTAGGGAGCAGGGAGAGGACCCAGGCGCAGACAGAGAGGGGAGGCAGGCAGGAGATTCAAAACGGTTTATTGTTTCAGGGTAGGTTCCGGAGGGCAAATAAACAGGCAGGGGAACAGGCGGGTAGCACATAGCAGGCACAAGCACAAACACACAGGCACAATGGACCGACAAGAACCAAATCAACAGGACAGATATAAATAGGGAGGTGCAAGACGAGGGGATCAGGGCCAGGTGTGTAATGACAAACAGGTGCAGACAATCTGACACACGAGGGCAGGATCACGGGAGACAAGACAGACAAGACTTCAAAATAAACAGAAAACAGACAAGGCACGATGGACTGTAACACCAACAAGCTGATATACACCACAGCAACAGTGATCCTTGAGATGCTTGGCTACAAGATAAGCAAGAAAAGCCATAAGGAGCAGTGTCCTCCATGGAGAAGGAGGCTGGAGGCCAAGATTCAGGCAACACGGAGGGAAGTTAGCCGGCTATCAGAACTATAGAAAGGTACAGAAGGTGTGATGAAGAAAGGGCTGCCTAAGAAATATAACAATATAACAATACCCATACCTGAGGCCCTGGAGATTGCCAAACAAAGACTCACAGCCCTGGCCACCCACCTGAAGAGATACACCAGAGAAGCGGAAGCTAGGAGAATAAACAGAATGTTCTGAGTGGTTAACTGAAGGCCGGACAGTCCTGATCCTGAAGGATCCCCAGAAAGGAGCAATCCCATCCAACTACTGGCCAATAACCTGCCTCTGCACAACATGGAAGCTCCTGTCAGACATCATAGAGGCTAAGATGACTAGGCACATGGCTCAGTACATGAGCGGGGCACAGAAAGGAATTGGTACAAACACCAGAGGTGCAAAGCACCAGCTCCTGGTAGATAGAGCAGTCACTCGAGACTGTAAGACCAGGCACACCAATCTGTGCACTGCCTGGATTGACTACAAGAAAGCCTACGACTCGATGCCTCACACATGGATTCTGGATTGCTTGGAACTGTACAACATCAACAGGACTCTANAGGCCCTGGAGACTGCCAAACAAAGACTCACAGCCCTGGCCACCCACCTGAAGAGATACACCAGAGAAGCAGAAGCTAGGAGAATAAACAGAACATTCTCCACCGAACCATCCAAAGTATACTCTCAGTGGCAGGGTAATAATAATCTGACAGCAGACCCACCAAGGCTGGAGATTGAGCAATACTGGAAAAACATATGGGAGAAAGAGGCATCACACAACACCAATGCCCAGTGGCTAGCGGATCTGAGAGCAGATCACAGCAACCTCCCTGAACAGGATCCAGTAACCATCACAGTGGCAGACATCCAAGAAAGAGTCTCAAGTATGAAGAGCTGGACNTAAAGAAGCTGACTGCGCTCCATGAACGCCTGGCAGCACAAATGAACCAGCTGCTAATGGATGGGACCCACCCTGAGTGGTTAACTGAAGGCCGGACAGTCCTGATCCTGAAGGATCCCCAGAAAGGAGCAATCCCATCCAACTACCGGCCAATAACCTGCCTCTGCACAACATGGAAGCTCCTGTCAGGCATCATAGCGGCTAAGATGACTAGGCACATGGCTCAGTACATGAACGGGGCACAGAAAGGAACTGGTACGAACACCAGAGGTGCAAAGCACCAGCTTCTGGTAGATAGAGCAGTCACTCGAGATTGTAAGACCAGGCACACCAATCTGTGCACCGCCTGGATTGACTACAAGAAAGCCTACGACTCGATGCCTCACACATGGATTCTGGATTGCTTGGAACTGTACAACATCAACAGGACTCTAAGAACCTTCATCAAGAACTCAATGGGGCTGTGGAAAACGAACCTAGAGGCCAACTGCAAGCCAATTGCACAAGTCACCATCAAGTGCGGCATATACCAAGGAGATGCTCTGTCCCCGCTGCTGTTCTGCATAGGTCTGAACCCTCTCAGCCAGATCATCACAAAGACTGGCTACGGCCACCTCTTCTACATGGATGACATCAAGCTGTATGCCAGGAGTGAGCGAGACATTGACTCACCACCAGGATCTACAGCAACGACATTGGAATGTCATTCGAACTAGATAAGTGTGGTCGGATGGTATCCAAGAGAGGGAAGGTAGTCAGAACTGAAGGGATTAGACTACCAGAAGGCAACATAGCAGATGTTGAGGACAGCTACAAGTACCTTGGGATCCCGCAAGCAAATGGGAACCATGAAGGGGCCCCAAGAAGATCAGCCACAGCCAAATACCTCCATAGAGTAAGGCAAGTCCTGAGAAGTCAGCTGAACGGGAAGAACAAGGTCCGAGCTATCAACACCTACACCTTGCCCGTCATCAGATACCCCGCTGGCATAATAAGCTGGCCAAAAGAGGAGATAGAAGCCACCGATATAAAGACAAGGAAGCTCCTCACAATGCATGGAGGATTTCACCCCAAGTGATTTCACTTGTGGATTATCAGATACACAGTGGGAAATGTTTCACAACCCTTGAACCAAACTTTAAATAGCTGATTAATTGATGTAAAATGTCACAAATTTTAAGATTTACAGGGGTAAACAGATTCCAGAAAAGCCACATTTTGGAGACATAAAGGTTTATGCAGGATAGATGGACAGTGCATGACAGTGAAGACCACAGAAGATGCAGAAAGAGAAAATTGGAAGTCAAGGTATGAAAAGGAGAGGGAGGCATGGAGAGAAGAGACCGACTGTGACCAGCAGCTAGAAGCACAGAGAGAGGAAGGAAGTGAACAGAGAAGAGGAAAAGGCAACAAAATGAGAGAAAAGAGAGAGTAGAGGAGAGGAAGAAAATCACTCCTAAGGCAGGATGCCACAGCTTATTTCCGACTGTCTGTCGGCTGAGCCAATGGAACATGAAATTGAATTATCTTCTCTATAAGTTACAAAGTCAACGGAGCTGAGAGGGATTCAGGATGGCAGGATGGATGAGAGGGATGGAGAGAAAGAGAAAATTGGAGGAAGAGGGACTGGTGAGAAAAGATAGAGGGCGGAAAGAGTGAAGAGGAGAGAGAGGAATAGAACAACTCAGCTGCCGTCTTCTCTCTTTGTCAATCTCTTCCACAGAATTGTTGATCCACTGGCTAATTCAATCTGTCCAACGTAGTTCTATGTAATATGTCATGTGTAATAGTGATTTTCAGAGCCATATGTCATGTGGACACAACATCAGACCTAACAGACAGAGCTTGAAATTACATTATTACCATGGAGGCAGATCATATGGAGAATAGACACTATGGAGCATAACAATGAAACTCTGGAAACATGGAAAACTGTCTCAGTGTACAATCAAGAGCTTAAAGCAGCTGACAGCAACAGTTTATGTGCTGCACAGCTGAAACTGAATAAATCATCAGAGTGCAAACACTGCAGTTTGACCATTTGTTTTCTGTATTTTTTTGTTCCTGTGCATAATAATTGATTTATTTCCATTTTCTCTCAATTTTGTCTCCACCTTTACCTCATTTGTTGTATTGTGTTGCTGCACTTATTGGGCTCATCCCTATGTTCCCATGGTCCTATGTTCCTACGAGTAAGATTGGAAGGGGCTATCTTCGCAATACAAATTGCAAAAAAAATCATTAAAATTACCATTACTATTACTTTACATCTCTAAGTGGAACTGTACTGTACTGTATGTTCTCTTTCCTCCTGCTCTCTCACTCTCTCTCTGTCTTTCTCTCTCAACCCAACTGGTCGAGGCAGATGACCACCCAGAGCCTGGTTCTGGTTCTGGTTCTGCTCGAGGTTTCTGCCTGTTCCTTGCCACTGTTGCCTAGTGCTGCTCATGGTGGGAATTGTTGGATCTCTGTGAATATAAAGAGTCGGTCTAGACCTGCTGTATAACTTTGTTATGATTTGGCGCTATATAAATAAAACTGAATTGAATTGAATTGCAAAAGAATGAAGGGAGATGGATGTTTCAAATGCAGTTAGAATAGTAAAAGTCCATTCAGCCACTGTGGAGATATCAATGTGTAAAGTCAAGAAAACTGTCTTGCCTGCAAATTTGAGGGCGAAGGTTTTGAGGAGTATAATATTATTATTATATTATTATTATAATATAATACATGGAGTGGAATGAAGCTGAATGAACATGATTTACATAGGGAAATAAAAAACGTGTTTGCTGATGCTATCGTGCTGACCTGAATCGTTTCTTTTATTTCAAGTGAATTCAACGTGGCTCCTTTTTTATTTGTTGCTCCCCCAATATTGTTAATGATTGACAAGAATTCAATCCACTTACATGTGGTGGAGGGTGGGGCATGAACTTTTTTCGGCTTCTGAAGGGGGGCATGACAGAAAAAGTTTGAGAACCACTGCCTTAATCAAGGTCAAGGTCAAGGTAAACTTTATTATCCCAGATAGGGAAATCCGGTAGCTCAAGGTGCAGAAGTACACAGAACAGTCATAAAAACAGATATAAATACAGATATACAATATGCAGTCCCCCCTTCCATCCCCCTAACACACACATGCACACACCCACGTATGCACACAATCACACAGAAAGAGCATTACCAAGCACCCTCATTCTAGCATACACTGACACACACACCATATTATAATTAATGAATAAATATATTAAACTAAGTTTCAGTGCCACCGCTAAGTGCACGCGCAACATATGCTGCACATAGGGCACAACGTGCTGGAGGGGGCACCTAAACAGCCTAATGATCATCAGTCATAATAGTCATAATGATGAATTCTTTCATTTTAAGATGAGCACAACTACAATAGGCACCATCACATCATTATTATAGGCCCAAGGTCACTAATAGGTGGACCCAGACACCATCCTATCCAGACCCGAACCTATAACCTATAATTTATTGAGAATTATTAAACTTTGACTGAGCGTTTCTATTTTAACCGGCACAGCTTTTCTAGCCTTCACGGCCCAGGAAACTCACATACCAATTGCATGCATTGTAAATCATCTCACGTGATGCTACTCAGCCAATTAAATCTGTGCATTCCAATAAGCATTGCGACTGTCAGTTAGTGAGATACACACAGGGGAGAGACGAGATGAGAGACAACAGTCGGAGAGGAAAGTGAGTCAGAGAAAAGTCATTTGACATGGTGTCTCTGAAAAGAGAAAAGTCGTCAGGGAAAACGGAGTTCACAAAAAAGAAAAAAAAAGGAAACTTTATTTCATTTTTCTAAAATGAAGCACTTAATTTTAAGATGCGCATTTTTCAAAAGCTTTCTGTTATGTATTTTATTTTTAAATGCAGCCCTTATTCTACTTGAAATGACAAAATAACTTATTTATTATTAGAATACTCGTATTCGTATTCCCTCCAGTTCAATGTTTAAAACTGACAATAAATATTGTTGAAATATTATTGAATTGTACTTGATTTTACAGCCAGTTGTTGATTTCATTCCGATGTTGATACAACTACTAGGCTACTTCAATATATATGGCACATAATTATAACGCAAGTTAGACATTATGAATCCGCACCTTTGCTTGAGGACATTTTCTCTAACTGGACCTCTTTGAATTGTAATTGAATATGCCATACTGTACTACTGTAATATAGTATCGCATAAGGATTACCATTGCACATAGCCCTGACCAAAATACCATAAAATCCTATATTTTTGTTCTGTCCTTTTCCTTCAACGGTCTAATTGCTGAATGAAGAAAAGACCTGTTAAACCTGGCTGTTTTGCATTTTGCATTTGCAGAATCCTTCCTTTGCCATGATAGCTTAGTTGGAACCTGTTGTGTAGAGGGTGATGGGTAATGTGTCATATTAAGAGGATATGGAGCTGGGGAACATAAGTACGCTCCCCAGTAATCAGTGTCTTTTTGGACCTGTTACTGTCATTTCAGGTGTCTCGTATCTGGATAAAATCCAGATGAGATTTAAGACACTTTCATTTACACTCAGCCACATATGTGGTGATTGCAAATCTGATAACACTCTGTCTTCGTTTTCTCCGGCTACATGCAAATCAGGTTCGGCTCTCCTCCAGTCCAGAAGAAGGTGATGATGCACCTGAAGCCGTTTGGTAACATAAACATGCGAATGAATTGTATTCATGATGTATGGGTGAGACAGACATTTTATCGTCTTCATGGCTCTAACTGACTCCGCTCCCTCACCCAGACAGATTAATACTCTCTCACCCACACAGATCATTCAGTTGAACTGATCAGGGATCAAATAAACTCGGTGCGCCTTGTATTTGATCGTATGTGTAGAAATGACTGGAGCCGTTTTTCTTCTTGCTTTAATGAGACAGAGAACGACAGCAAATTTCAGTGGTTTTGTTAGTGTAACTCCAGCTTCTGTTATGACAAGGACAAAGGGGGCAGACCATGGAAATATGAAGAAGATCAGACAGTGAGTGGATATTTCCACAGACTTACTTACTGACATAGTTACGCTATGGGGGGAGTAAAGATTACTTATGTGTCGTGGAGAGGCAATTTTCAGAATCTGATTACAATGCATCTCAATTTTCTTTCTGTCTTGAATGCTTCTTGGATGCATTTACACTGAGCTTTTTTGAGGTCAGATAGCTTTCCAATCCGCCCAAGATGCATGAAGTTGTGCAGTGTGAATGAGGTCTAGAAGAAAACAACCTTTGGGTGTATAAGGTTGTGAGGGTCAGTTGCCTGTCATGACACAGTTGTAATGATAATCTTAACAGAAGACAACATGACTGAGACAAGTGACAAACGTGTTTGATTGACCTTCAGGGTAGAAACACATGGGTTGTATCCAAAATCACTCCTTTTTTACTATATAGTTCAGTATATTCGTTGTCTGCCATTTTATTGGAGCGTCCAAAGTCTGAACGTTATGCTCTTTTTGGTGCCCTCAAAAATTCCCACAATGGGATAAATAAAGTTGTATCCATGGTATGGACACTACATTGCGGGACACTGCTTAAACCATACACATTGATCCCACCTTGTGTGAGCACTACAAAGTTTTGGTTTTTGATAATCAAGCAGGTTTGAGTCCAATTCTGTCTTAAACATTTCCAACATGAACATTATACAGTAAGTTCAAAATCCTGAATCTGATTTGCTGCAATAAAAGCTTAAAGACAGAATTTTGTTTATTAAAGTGTAAAGGCCAGTTCAGACCAAAGATTTGTGACGAGACAAAACCGTTTTAGAACGTCACAGTTCTAATGTTGCAGCGGTGTGAACTGGCCCGTCTCAGCTCGACTCAAGCTGGCTGATGGCATCTGCGACTCAGCTTGTCAAGTCACCAGCGGCTGGTTTAAGAACATAAGGCACGTCACGTGTTTCAACAGCCAGTCAGCTCATAGCGAAGTCAGTTGGTCATCTCGACCCGCTCGTTTTTTTATGTTTTCGCCATTTCATTAATACTAGAAATATAACTGTAGCAAGTAACTCACTATCACTATCCTCATCCATATTTTAAGATGCTACAAATTATATCCAGCTACAAAAAAAGCCTGAAAAGCCGGCAGTTACAATGGAAGTACAAAGAATCGTTGCTATGGAAATGATACGCCGTCTCATCTAGTCGCATTGCTGTGAACTGGCCGGTTTCAGAATGCTGCAGACCGGTGCAGTAGTTGCAAGTTTCAACTCGTGTCATCACGAATCTTTGGTCAGAACTGGTCTTAACTCCACCCTCAGATCCAGCTAGAACCCTCTCTCCCAGCAAGTTTAAAAAATGCAACGAGTGAGGGAACAACAACTGTAGAGGGCGTGGCCTCGTGGCTGCATAGTGTGTGGGCCAGGGGACACAAGGGAGACTGACTGACACTGTTTAGAATCATTTTTTTATATAAATCTCATGACATAGACAGGTCCCAACCGGTTGACTCTATGTCAGCATTGGCCTCGCAGGTTCAGGGCTGATTTAAAACAGCAGATGGTGTGTTGAGTCATTTTCAGTACATGAAATGCCGAGATATATATACATTTGGTAAGGAATGTCAATATTAAGTACCAACATTGATGGGTTTCATCACAGTACAATCATATCATTTAGTTTACAGCTCAAAAACACGTTGTGGAGTACCTCTTTAATGATCTGACTTTTTACTGCAAAAATGCATACATTTAAAAGTAACACATAATCAGCCTCTGTTAACATGCCTTCTCCTGTTGTTTGTGGAATCCTCCCTTAAACGCACACACAGTAAGGAGAAACAACTGCACAAATGACATGCAAACTGTGACTCCAGCCTGTTGGTAGTCTGGGGTAGACACATCTGCACCTGAAAATCAGGCACAAATGCCACAGTTAGTCCGGCCCTGAATGACCAAAACTGCTCATAGCGTTTACTGGGAAGAGGTCAAAGGTCATCGACCAGGTGTGTGTATGCGCGTGTGTGTGTGTGTGTGAGGGTTAGGTTTAACAACTGACAACTGAAAAACACGGCTGACATGCATCTCTTGTATGTGCCTGCCAGAGTGATAGGCTGGAATCACTGGAACCAGTACGAACATCAGGCCTTCTTGCTGGATCTGCAGGTGCAGTATGAACCAAACTGTGTGCTGTTTACATTTTTGATTCACTTAGTATTGTTGTGCATAGTTGCCACAGTAAAAGTGACAGGCTGATCACACACAGTCTTTACCCATTTTGTAAAAACACAAACAAAAAGGAACAGCTTCATCTTCCACCTGTTAGGTTTTTCCTCTGGGTGCATTTACATTCTGATTTTAGTTGTAGTAGCCACCATCTCCTCATCAGTTATAAGGTTTCACAAGGTATTATATGTGTTATGGATCTTTTCTCTGATGTGAATGGTTCAGAAATGGTTCAGACTCTGAATTTGAATATTATAAGAAAGAATGAAAATTCTTCTTCAGTAGGGCAACAGCTTTCTTGGCCAATGTTTGGATGTTGTTTAGTGTGTATTTTCTGCTCTTTGCATTGTTCTTTGCTGCCTGCCTTTTGGTGTTCTCACAGATGGTCTTGGGACAGCTGTAACACATGAAGAGCTCCTCTTGTAACCTATTTGCTGCTCTGCTGTGGAGGACTGGAAGCCTGGTGGCCTTTGTGGGCAGATGTTTGTGATCTTTAGCACGGCGTCTGGTCCTAAGTCATTCACTTGGGGCCTGAGATCAGCACAGTTTGCTGGGGTGTTACATACTGTCCTCTCATGCCAATTAATCCATGTGAAGGTGGAGGGCCTGGTGGGTGTGAAGGATGAAGTGTTTTCAGATGATAAAGGAGCTGAATTAACTTGATCCGACCCAGGAGATAGCTCAGTGTGTCTGCCATCTCTAAGGGCTGCTACTTGTAGCTGATGATCTAACATTCCCTCCTGCATTTGAAATAAATGGTTTTCCTCCTAGAGAGTGATTCAGATTTCAAACTTGCACATTTTGAAGTTGAACTGTTGATGTTAATCTCACAGTTAGCCTTTAAACCCTTTGCGCCCTATTTTGGGTGGTTTTTAGTCCCTTTATTTACAAGCTTATGGCAGAGTCCCTACATGTCTTAGCTGGTATAACATATGTTTCTAAGTTAGGCTACTCATGTCAGTGGTACAATACATGTTCTAGGATGGTTTAAAAAATGTTTAGCACAGTTTTACAGTAAATTGTTTATTTCAACCTTTATGTCCACAGGTTTTCACTACATAGTAAATATCCGTGGGGAGTGTCAATATCCCCGGGATATAAGAACCACGGTGATGTGATATTCTGACCCTTACTGATGTGAAACCATGTCAGTAAAGTGAATGTTCATGGATTTTGTCACTCCTTTTAGTCTGGAGTGAATACTTAGAGATTTTTTCATCATGCTTTGGGTGATTTAACCATGCATTTACAGACAACATTCAGCTACATTATTTTTCATACATAAGAAAACTTGTTAACATGATGATTGTGAGGCAAGATCCGCAATGTAGTTCATCCACGATGATGTCTTACTTTGAGAAGGCACACACAGCAAGGTCCAGACTGCGGTGTAGTGCAGGTTATATGCAGATAGATGGCGTATAACTACTTATTTTTTAGTTGGCATTGTGTATACCCACTTCTAAATTCCCTCTGATGCACATCAATCAGTAGTGTGCTGCAAGCCAAAGTTTCTTCCCTAGAATGGCGAAGACATGACTTGCCCTACTTTGCCTCTGATTGGCTAGTACTCGTTGCCTTTGTTAGTTACGTTGGTTAGGTTTAGGCATGAGGAGTGATGATTAGGGTAAGGGTAAGAATATCAGGGTAAGCCAATCAGAGCAGAGTAGGGCGTGTCATGCCTTCTCTTCGCCATCCTGGGAAAAAAATATTGCCTGTGGCTTACCTGTCCGTAGACTACTTTCAATGTTTGAGAATTGATGTGTGGATGGACTACGGAATAAGGAATAGTTCACTCAAAATGCATAATTATGTAGTTGTCTCACCCTAAAATCTGTGGGCCAGCATTGATCTGCACCTGCACCTCTTCTGTGGCGCATGTTAATTTCATAATGACCCTTACTCTCTGAAGTCAAGCAGCAGAAGTTAAGTGACAATGTGCAAATACTACTGGCCTATTTTTGGGTGAACTAAATATGCAAGAATAGTCTTACATGTCACTGTTTATAACAGAGGGTGTTGTTCCTTTGTTGGACAGGCCACTTTTAAAAAAATTAAACATTGGAGCATAAATTAAGAGCATATCCACTTCTCCAGGCACCACTACACCACTGGGTTCAGACCAGCGTAAGCTTCAATGCTCAAAGTCATTTTGATAGTTTATCCACAATGGCCATCAGACATGTCTTTTACTGGAAAGAGTGAGTTGTGCTGATTTGATTTGACTGAGTTATGACTGTAAAGAATGGGTGCAACTTGTTGTCGAACTGTTAATTGAATCAATTGTCTATGACACTAACACAAATCTTGATGTTCCCCTGTTTTGGAGAAAGAAGTGAATATTTCAGCATTATTTTTGCTGCTCGCCTCATGACAAACTCAGGCAGTGAACAGCATTGTTGTATTACTAGTCTGAAATAGTAGATACACTTTTTTTCCCATCTGACAACAATCTAAACGAAGAATAAAGAATGCAGTGCTGTGCTGCTGACTTGGAAGTCCCAAATGTTGGACATCGCTACCACTTAATGAAATCAGCACAGCAGCAACAGCTCAAATTCAAAACTGGTCTAATGGCAAAACTCCCAAACCTGTATCCCAAGCAAAAGCTAATCAACTTGTAATAAACACACCGCTCTCTCGCAATATTTGGAAAGGTGTTTGCACTGCCACATTAAATGCTTACTCATGTTCACAAACTGAATTTCCTGCTCTATAACTGAGTTAACTGGTGTATTCTCTGGTCAAACACAAGTCACACATTAACAGATGTTTCATTTGAACAAGGGAAATGTGTGAAAAGCTATTGTAATGACAGAGAGCATTGTGAGTATGTTTGGGGAAGAAGATGCAAACGTTCACACATTACACTTCTACAGATATTGATGGTTATATACTCATGTAAAATGTATATTACTGGTGATGATATGCTGTTGTAAAATATATTTAATATTATTATATATAATAAAAAACATATATCATGTTTTGACATGATAGATATTGGTATTATGTGATATAGAAGTGAGCTTCTATACTAAACCAATATGTACAAGGTGTATAAGCATTCTTTTAGAAAAAGGGCTTTTTTATGCTTTGGGTATACGTATAACCACTGATAAACAAATGTGTCAGTAAAGATAGCAGAAAGGTACAGAGAGGAGAAGATAGACACCCAGTACAGCAGACACGAAGTCAGATAGAGACAGAACATGAGAAAAAAGAGACAAAGAGAGACGCTTTCAAATTAAAAGTCAATTCCCTGAAAAACAAGCCGGTCTTTTTTCCTCCCCCGAGCCTTTCTGTTTTCCTGATAAAACTCAAGCTGTGCCGCTGTCATTAAAAACACCGGGCCCCAGTCTTGTAATTATATGGCTTAATGATTAGGCTGCAGCAATTTCATCAACCTTATTTAGCTGATAAAGGAATTGGAATGAACCC
>LKNJ01003559.1:29701-63073 GCA_002120245.1 Maccullochella peelii
CACACACACACACACACACACACCCCACCCCCACACACACACACACACACACACACAAATATGTAGACTTATACTGTTTACACAAACATACTGTACTTGAGGAAATCAATGTCGATGTGACAATGTGAATTTATTTAAATCAAAACAAACACATGTATGGGTAAAACAACTTTGCAAAAAAGGTTTGCCAAACAACAGAACTACTCTTTTTTTAAAGAATGACCATGGCTGTTCCGTAACCTTAACCACATGTTTATTATTGGTAACCATGACAACGAAGGTACTGTAACCTTAACAAAGTAGTGATTTGAACCCAAACCACAATGTTTCCCTAGAGTTAACTAAGTACTTATATGAACTCAAACCATGACCTTTCCCTAAACCTAACCAAACCTTACCCACAGCATTGTCATATCATAAAACAGTGATTTGAAACACTTTTGTAAGGCACAAATGATGTCATCAGATCAGAAAACATTTCCATGTGTCCTTCTGTAGGGTACAAACGATTTCATTTGGAGGACTTGTTGGATTTTTGAGAATTTGTGGTACTCACACCAATTTTCTTATAATTTTCTTTCAGATACAAACAAAATGTACAAGTGGTCCAGACCTTTTCAGGTCCGACCTCTCTCTCTTTCTCTCTCAACCCAATTGGTTGAGGCAGATGACCGCCCACCCAGACCTTGGTTCTGGTTCTGCTCGAGGTTTCTGCCTATTAAAAGGGAGTTTTTCCTTGCCACTGTCGCCTTGTGCTGCTCATGGTGGGAATTGTTGGGTCTCTGTAAATATAAAGAGTCGGTCTAGACCTGCTCTATGTGAAAAAGTGCCCTGAGATAACTTTATGATTTGGCCCTACATAAAAAAAAAAAAAAAATTGAATTAAATCTATACATACACTACTACAAGCAAAATAATGATAATCATACAACATATAGCTCAAACTAAACCTGTCAGTGCACCTTAAACTCTTTCATTCAATTCAAAAATGAGTTCACACAATTCACAAAAACACATAGACACTGCTTCCAAACCACAGTTTGTCAAGAATCTTGAATAATGGAGTCTTATGCGGGGTATCCAGCTCATCAATACATGACGTTAAGTAGCAAACATGCAGAGAGAGAGAGAGATGTGCACACACAAACACACACACACACGCACACAATATGCGCCTGGTATTCTAATCTGTGTGCGTTGGATCATTACCATATTGCTATGCTTAGCCCTTAAGAAGGTTAGAGAGGCACTCTGGTATTGGCTGGGATTAAAGGGCTATTACACTAATAAATCACTCTAATGAGAACATGGGGTCAGCCAATTCTGGGGGAATTGTAATCTTCACAGGACAATACTAAGTCGTTATCTAAGTTTTTAGCACAATGCAGACCCTGGCCACAAGTTAGCTTCATCAGCACAGTCTCTGTCCTGGTAGATTAAGATAGTGTTTTCCATACTGAGGGCTGGAGGGAAGAAAGGTCCGGGCCTGTTGGGCATTTCATGATAATACAACCAAGATGAGATAAGATCTTTAATGTATCTGCTGGGCAAACTGGGTTACTGCAGCAAAATAGTCATTTGGATATCCAAATGTGGACATAAACTTGTAAAGTTAAGCAACAATAACCAAGGAGAATGTATTAAGGAAAGTATTAGAGGGAAATTAAAATAAAGGTTGGTGAAAGTTTAATAAGAAAATCTTTTTTTTCACATTCCGCCATTATTCCTTTGTAGGTGATATTCTGCTACCACCTCCACTCCCCCAAGCTGTCAAAGACCTTCAAATCACAATTCTGACGTCACCATATCTGACCAATCATCTTTCGTTCAGGATTTTCATCAGGATGTTTCAGTAAATTCAACTCCATCATTCCATCATCCACCTGCTGGCTCTACTCCATCACCACCACCAGCGTCCCCTGGGGGATCCTGTCCTCTCTCCTACCTACATTTGGACCTACGTTTAATGAAGATGCTTCGCATCGATGGAGCCTTTCTCTGTTGCTAAGCTCAGTAAATATTATTATACTCTTCCAACTGATCTCATTGAAATATTGTAAGGGAGTCTAATGTCTGATGTCATGTTCCAGTTGTGTCACAGCTCTGTCGTGGTTCCAATGTCAACTTGAGGCATTTCAGAATTCTGCTTCAAGTTGTCTGTTCTCCAGCATCCATTAAAATCTAAATTTTAAATAAATAGTCAATAGATGTAGGTGTTCCTATGTGAGACCCACTGCAGAGAGATAGCAATGCCACTCCACTTCACTTTTGTCTGGTGGATATTGGCACACTGTCTGGAATGGCAGCGGATCACCTCTGACAGTGTCGATCCTCATAGAGCTCTCGGGTTTTCTAGGGTGTGATCAGTCCCACTGGGTGGTTCGGCTTGGCTGCAGGGCGGTAAAGTGGACTAAGTAGAAGAAGGAGCAAATGAGCTCAGAGGGGAAAAGTTAACAGCAGTGTAGAGCAGAAATAGAGGAAGCAAGAAGATTATGATTGACACATAAACTCACCCCATGCATATATATGTAGACATATGTGTATGTATATTTATATATATAGGAATAGCAATGAGATAATAAATTAAAATCAATACATGTCAGTGTTCCTTTTATCCCAGAAATGTGCTTTATCCCTCTGAGAGGGATGAAAAGAGGAGGGGAGACAGGCACACACAGCACCCTGTGTGTGTGTGTGTGTGTGTGAGATTCAGAATTGGCATTTCAACTTGCATTTTCTCTTACTAAAAGCTATGATCAATTCACTTGTTATACAAAAGTTGTGCTGTTTTTATTTCTGCAAAGAGTCTACACATGCCGGGCTGAATCTTTTCCAGATCCAGTTAGTTCACGGTCTCTTGTATATATCTAATAACTAATATCAGACATGTTTGATTTTGTCGGAACAGCCAAGACAACAAAAAAAACTGTAGGCTATTAAGACAGCTGCGACTGAGTTTTAGATCGGCCTGCATCTAACGACTCAGGTGACACATTATCGACTTTCATGATATTATTCCGACATTGGAAATTTGTCTGTGACAGTAAAATTGCTTGAAATGTGGTTTGGTGTGAGGACAGAAAGATAGCCTATCCCTCGCCGATCCAGCGCCATGGAGAGTGCCAGCAGTCACTGAACTAACATCTGCAGGGAGAGTGAGTATTTTCGGAGCAATGGGCGATAGTCTTAGGGATAACAGGCTGTCGGACAAATGGGCTTTCAGTTCAATGGTACATTCTTTGGACTATTTTTGGAATAATGGACCGTCGGAACAATGGCACAGCACCCATGGAATTGTAGATGTCCAGATGAGGGAGATTGTTTTTTGTCAACTACTGTTTTCAAGGTCAAGAATTCTTTTCAGGTTTAGATAGTTTTTATTTTTAGATTCCATTTTAGTCAACTCTTATTTTCGTCAACAATTTGAGTTTTAGTCACAGTTTTTGTTTCATAGTCTGTCAATATCTTATCTTCCTCATGAAAATTCATTTTTTATAGAATATATTTCTTCACAGTTTGTTAAAACAAAATGAACACTAGGAGTGGTGGAAGTGTTTTTTACCAAACAGTGAAAACAAAATGACACACACACGACATATTCCTTTGTTCAAAGTTTTACTGTTCTGAAAACAAACCTCATATCTGATTCACAATACAAACACATTTACTCTAAGTGCTTCACATCTTACATGAGTATCACTGCAAATTACAAATATCTTAAAAATAACATACCTGTTACACAAACCTTTCACACTTGATGTCCAAGATGATTACAGAACCACCTGTATTTCATGCACAAATGTAGCTTGTAGAAGTACCTATTTGTACACTTACAGTATCTTTCAACAAGAGCCAGTGTTTGGCCAGGATTAATGATCCATCCCTTATCGCTGCTGCTGCGTAAAACTCTCAGATAATGAGAGAGTAAGCTTTTTAGGGATTAAGGTGTCAATGCAATCTTCCACTGATGTCATGTGCTTTTAAAATTATGCATTTCATTTTGAACAGCTTGTGTTTACTAAAAAGCTGAGGAGATTACATTCTTATGTTAAGTGGAGCATGTGCTTGCATATGATCCAAGATACATTTACAGAAAGGCCTCTTCTTCTTTTCACATGAGAAAGCAGAGTGATGGATTGTCTCCATGTGGAGTATCAGGAGTGGCTAGGCTTTCATTAGTTCCCTACAGCAGCCTGACCAGCTACTGTACCACAGCAGGGACATGTCACTGAGCATCAACTTTCATTATTGTTGTTAGTCTAAAGTCTTATTCAGGATACAGGGTTTAGATGAGGAGCAGTAAACTGATTTTTGTTTGATTTTAGGGGAGTAACAATTTCATGTAAATAAGTAAATGTATTATGTAAATGATAAAAATAAGGAGAATATGAGAAAATTCTATTTTATTAGGATTATTATTATTATTATTATTATAAAAGAATATGTTTTATACTGAGAATGAAACAGTGGAGTTTATGGATTAATGGAGTGCTTTTTCAGTAGCATATTTAACGTGTACAAAAGCACTGATTTACAATATAACAAGAATACAGTTCTACTGTGCTGCTTATAGGCTGAAGTTTCACCTAGGGAGTTTATCCATTGGAGAGCAAGGTCATGCTCAGTACATTAATGCAGTCTGCCTTACACTGTGGATAAAAATGATGATATATTGTATGCAAAGTTGACCTTTTGTCCTGAGGATGGCGTTAGAGGAAAGCTCACTGAATGTCCAAAATGAAAGGAGTTCAGCCTCTGGGGAGCAAGTGTGTGCTCAATACATTTCATGGCAATCTGTCCAAGATTTGTATATTTTTGCATATATGCATGCAAATATGCTTGCATATATGTGGAGTTTGGCCTGTTAATGGCAAGGGGTCAAGAAAAACATTAGAATTCATCCTCTGGGAACCATGAATACCCACAGTAAATTTCATAGAATGATAGTTGAAGGCAATCTAGCCATGTCAACTCAACAGACACACACTGAGAGACCAGCTTCATCACCCTTAGGACCCACCACCAGTGGGACAAAAACAACCAACTTTGTCATGTGGTGACAAAAACAAAGGAGATCACCTTTGCTCAACAAGCACAGCACTGCACTTTTCTTTCAGTTCACTGTTGAATTGAGAGCCATGTATTGAATTATGGTCAGATACAATTTACTGTCACATCCCTACTCTATATAGGGACATCCCAATTATTTGAAAGGATGTATTGAGTTTCTATGTGCAAACTCATAATGGAATATCTGACTATGCAGAGAATATTAATGTGCATGTGAAAGTGGTGTATAGAGGATTACACCCTCAACCATCTGGGTATTGGTTATGGTGACAAAGTCACTCTCTACCTCATGCCCTGATGGAAATAAACGTCCACCACACTTCAAGTCCAAGTCTTTATTCCTAAACTAAAATAGGTTGATTTGCTGCCTCTAGTTAAGTTTAGGCAAGTTAAACACTTTCCCTAACAAAGTTAGGAGAAGATTGTGGTCAAGGTTATAGACAAATTTGATTGTTGGTAGAAACCTAGAAACAAACTCTGGTTTGAAGCTTTGTATGCCCAACTATCACCTCAACATCCACTCCCTCACTTTTTGTTATCGGAACACCATGCTACTGCTTTGGCACTGAATGTAAACATAAGTCATTAAAACCCTTTTCAACTATCAACCAATGCTCTCCAGCACTCATATCAATTAATACAGGCAAGTTTTACACAGCAGCTATAATCAAAGTACAGTTCAATCTGCTAAATACAGTCTACTAACAGAGTACTAGTTATGATTGTATCAATGTGCTGTAAGTCTAAGTAATCCATATCCTGTGTGCACAGACAGAAATAAACCATGCCATAATTCATTTTCTTCTGAAATGAGATGAATGATCATTTGAAGTGTTAACTAGGTAGTTCATAAGGAATTTTAATACTACTGAACATTTAGAACACACTGCCAGCTAGTTTCAGCTTCTTGGTACCCACCCAACGACTAAAACACAGAGCAACATCATTCTGAGGTTTGCAATTTTGTTTTGAAAGATGAGAAAAGTTTAATCTGCCACTATCTGGCAAAAATGTAAATTTAACTGAATCTACTTTCTTACGAGAAAAAAGGTAGTTAGCAGATAGCATGTTAGCATGAGACCAATCCACACCATTAAGACTATCCTGACCACCCATAAAATACAGTGGCCAATGACTCATTCAAAAGCTGATTTCCATCCTGGACTTTTTGAAACTAGTATCTTGTTCAGCTTTTAAAAAAAAAAAAAAAAGGCATGATAGCATTGTTAGCTTTCCTCACTAAGAGCTAAGTTACACACTTCATGCGAGGTCAGGTCTGACTGAAATGATCGCTGTCTGTAAAAGATTGTGCTATGTTTGTCTATAGGAGGTTATCCACATTATCGACTTTTAGACTTGTGCATTGGAAATCAAATAAAGTTTATCATACTGCTGAACCAACAAAGAAGAGACTTGGAAAATGCTGCCTTTCAAAGCTTGGGATAAATACGTGTAGCAAAATAATCTCTAGGTCCACTTACTAGCTTTTTTCTTTAGTTTTCAACCTCACGTCAGTCTACATCTGCATATGGAACTGGCTCAGGTGTCATCACATCCGACACCAGAGACCATCTTTGAAAAGAGACAGGAGTTATGATCCCCGCCCATATACCACCACCTGTTATCACATGATCCACACACATCAACCAGTTCCATTCGCTGATTAAGACAATGAGATGCAGCTGAAAAAGCTGCAAATTGGTCATATGCTGCAAACCCCGGCCCTTTTATGTGAACATGCTCATGGCTAGATTTGGAAATCCTGGGTTGACTTACCGAGTTGATAAATCACCGCATGACCGTTTAGCGTGATCGCGGTTGTCAGGCTTAGTGAAGCCAGATAATGAAAAGATATCCTGGGGATGTTGAACCTCAGTGAGTGGACCCTCAGCTGAGATTATTTTATTACACAATTAATGTCATGTTGAACAATCATGGGGCCTTGAACTTGAACAATTTATTGATTAATTCATTGAATTTATTATTTTTATTCGTCAATCTGTAGTGCTAAGCATTATTTTCCCATCTGTCTTTCACTCCCATCACAAACTTTCATGTCTTTCTTTCTGTTGGAACTTTCCTGTTCCTGTGTTGTGCTGTAAAGTAGTAATTCCTCTTTGAGCTCAAAAGCAAAATGTGATTAAGTAATTATTATAATTCCTCAAAATCATTGTGGTAACTTAAACGTGGAACTTCATTCTTGACCATACTTGACCTTGGTCTTCATTGTGATGAGGAGGCTGTAACCTTCCTCATATTTATACATGAAACAAAGATAAAGATCATATTTCCATCATGTTTTCCACATGGTTTTCCATCATTTGAGCTTTGACTGGAGCTCTTTGAATGATGTCATCTTGTTGTGTCCTCTTCGTCTGTGATGGTTTAAACTCCTAATATTCACATAACGGTAGAAGATGGAAACATGCATTAATTCCCTTTAGCAAATTTTCTCAAATTTTGGTTGAAATCTGAGCTACATTTGGATGGAAAGCTAGCTACTGAATGAACACCGGAAACAGTCATCAGTTGTCAGTGAACACCAGAGCAAAACCTCTCCCAGCATCCACTGGGAAGAGGTCAAAGGTCATCAAGCAAGAGTCAGTGGACGGCAGGAGAAAGCTCAAGGAGGACATATGACACCAGAGACCATCTTTGAACAGAGGTTACCATGTCCTCCATGTCCCTGTATTTATGTGACTGATGTTCCAAACTTAGGTCACCTGACAACAACTGAGCAAACTCCACAAACTGATGAAGACCGTAACATGCAGATGAAAGCCCCGCAAAAGAGCTAGTGAGTGGACCATGAGTTAAGCTAGCTAGACTTTTAGTGTAGTGTTTTCATTAGTCCATCTAAATGTATTTCTGCAAAACATGTATTTACAGAACAGTCACACTTCACTTTCAGTCCCCCTATTTATCATTTATAATAAGTATACAAACATGTAATAAATTATAATACATGTCTAACTGTCTATAATGGAGTTGTAAGCAGACGTGTTTATTAATGCATTTGTTAACAACTATAACTCCTCCTGTGGACGCCCATAAACTGCTGAAACAGTATATAAAATATGTCTTCATAGGAGCAGTTATAATTGTTGATAAATACTGTTCATTAATATTCAATTCATTAATGAAACAGAAATGTCCCTATATCTACCAACAACTATGTTGTGAAGTGATTTAAACCATTTATTAAATGTTTACTGCTTAAATATGCTAAATAGTGAGGGTTAACAATAAGCATTGTTAATATATTTAAATTACATTTTATTTAAGGATCAATTAAGTTTTAAGTCTTGGTACCTTTTGTCTTATCAATAACAAGCTTGTGATGAGGTTGAAGAGAAATGATCATTTACCCAAGTGTTTCTTTCATTCAGATACGCCTGCTATGCTTCAAGGAGGAAAGCTTCCAATGCTTACAAGACCTTTTAGAGAAAAACTGCTGTAGAAATATTCCTTTAACTCATGATTTGTTCATTGGCGATGCCCACACCATTACACGCGTTTCTTGTCTCAATGGACGCCTGTCTGATCAGGTGAGGGAATAGGCGACTCTTATTGCTTGACTGCTGCGATTGGCCGACGCTGCCTCGCCGATGTTTTGCTCCCCTGTGTCCTTCGTCACCCTCCTCCTCTTCATCAGCAATGGCCATGTTGCTGTTGACATCTGAATCCAGATCAGTGCCTGGAAGTGCAGGGCAGTCTGCGGAATACTCAATCTCCTCGACACATGGCGGCTCATCATCTTCAAAGCAGCTACATGAGAGAAGAGAAAAAGAGAGTTATGTCACATCTCTGTGTGTATCCTTGAGGTCTAACAAACATGGAGAATGCATTTCCTTCCTCAGAAAACATTTGCAAAAATTATGTTTTGAATATGTATTTATTCAGTGTTTACATTGTTGTTACAGTTAACAGTTTTCTTCTTTCTTTCTTGGCATGTTACTGCCCCCAACAATCTATCAGTGGAATAATGTAAAACCAAGACATGTCATATAATACTTGCTCTTTTTGTTATCTCCATTCAATATTAGACTTTTGTTTCTTTGTATTGATCATTGTTTCACCTTCACCAGTTGACACTTTTCACACCTTGACACCTTTCATCTTGTTTGTCCTGTTTGTCTTTGTTGTTTTGTATGGCTTGCTTTAACTTTGAAAACAAACTGAACATGGAAACAGACTGAAAGGAGAGAAATAAGAGCAAGACAATTCACTTATAATGTTAAGAGTCTGGAATGTATAAGCCTTGGATATTCACTATGACATCCATGTTGTTTCACCCAAGAAAATGCTAGCGCTAATGCTAGGCTAGTTGCTCTAGAGGTATGATCTTGCATTGGGTGCTGAAAGTTTGGGGTTCAAACTAACCAGTCCTAAGAGGTGAAACCTGGCTAGGTTTTTAACTGTTCTACATACATGATGCTCTTACCGACAGCTCTTTTTCCCTGCAGATGTGTTGACATGTGATAGTAGGGAAATCACAGGTGTAAATAATAAAATGAATTGTGTGAATGGTGAATGAATGAATGGTTTCAGGCTCCTGGTATTGTTCATGCTGGATAACTGTCACACTGTCACGGCTCACTGGGCCACTTGAACAGAACAGAGCCATTGTCAATGTTCTTAGTAACACCTGTGCTTTTTTATGACAAATCCAAATGACTGCTGTGACAAAGGCCTAATGGCCAGCTAACTAAACTGTACTTTTTGGATTGGGGTTGGACTTCAAATTTTAGGTAAATTGATTAAATCCTAATCCCTGCGTTTATAGCTTGCTTAGTTGTATTTCATTTTTGTGCACTTTTGGAGTGTTTGTTTTGCACCTGGCACGTCCTCAGAGTTCTGTCTGGACTGGTGTTGATCATTGTGAGGCTCTGGTAGCTCGGAGTGACTGGAGGTGCTTCCACCTGACAGGAAAAGAGTCTACAGCTCTTTATTTTCTCTTTATTTCCATGCAGAAGCCTCACATTAGAATTGGACTCCAGATAGTGTGTCCCAGCAATGGAGGCGGAGTTGAACGTAGATAGAGACTGCAACAAGTGAATATATTTTCCTACTACATTGCAACAGGCTTCAAACTATTGACTCCGACCAGACTTAAAGAATGGGCAGCACAGAGGACAGAGTGAATCAATGGATTCCACTTCTTTAGATGCGCCTGCAATCCATTGTATTTCCCAGACATATTACTCGCTTTGTCATACGATTGTCTGTGGCAGTTTTCCAAGTCTAGTCCAAGATCGTGCACCATTGAGACAGCAGTCTGCTAAGCTTTCCCCTGTGTGACTAGTGATGGGCTCAAATCCTAGAAAGCGTTCCACTACAGGGCCCATTTTGCTCCCAAATCTGTATATAAATATTAACTGGTCTACATGGCATAAATATGGGGTAGAGTAGACAGAGAAATACTTTTATAACTTCTATAAACTTTTCACAAATTGTTGAGGATAAATATGAAACACTGCCCCTACCTATCTGTCCAAACTTTCTCATGTGCTCTGCCAAGAACAGGTAAAATTGTGACAACAATTCTGTGGTGAACATAGTATTTTATCATGTCCCTGAAATGCGAGACCTCTCTCCCCTGAGAACTTGATGACAGAGACAACTCCCCTAAGCATCCCTCTCCACTATTGCCTTTCCCCATTGATTTGCTTTATGAGGTCAGCGTCCACAGTGGCACCTGTTGCTCTACAATATAGGGCAAGCATGCAGGCTAGATGTTCTCCAACAATATCGCAAAGCTGCATCACAGGGGAGGCATGGAAAGAAACAAGGACAAACATACAGCTTGAAGATTACAGACCAGAGCAGCATTTTCTTCAGGCGGAATTGCACAAGAGAAGTTCTGAGTGGAGCCTTGGTCTAGGGTTTTTTTCAGGTAAGGTGTTTAATTGAACAAGCTTGAAACAGTGTAGCAAAAGGACTATGCTGGTGATAAATATCCACATGCTGCTCTTCTTGGCCAGGCAAAACTAACATTTCAGGATGTTTTAGGGGAGTCCTCATCATGCTGGAATCCAGCATTTTGACTTCAAATCCAAAGTCCACAAATTAATCAACATCACCCAGATGGGGAAATTAATTTGTATCTACTTCAATACAATGAGTTATATGTCTTGATGAGAATGTGAATAATTTAAGTGAAAAACCTTCCCTTATAGTAGCTTTTAGTTAGCAAGAGCACTTTATCCCTCACTGTATGAAAATATCTCATACTGTTTTAGGATGTCATAAGGGGTTTACACTGAGGGAAATATCTCTAACCAAGAAAGTATGGAATGGTGTATGACTGCACCATTCCATTCCATCAAACTGAAATATATTCTACATATCTGTTCCATTATTCTGTACACATTTCCCCTGAATTCACCCTGACTGATTTGGTATCTTTGGACACTTTGTTAGAATTTAAAAAGGAATTGTGTGGGTCTGAACAAAGTTAGTGTGCACAACCTGCATCTGTAATGATGGACACATCTAACAACTTGTTTGTAGTTTTTGAATATATTTTATGGTGAGGGTCTGTCCTCCTCCTCACATAGTGTGACCTTGAGCTTGATTGACAGCTGACAGAAAGCCAGGAATCTGATTCTATACACACCTCATGGGACGCTGGGTGTGTGTGTGTGTTAGAGTGAGTGTGTGGGAGGGCATGTAGAGACACACTGGGACTCTGTTGGGACAGAGAGGATGTGACACGCACACTGATCTTCATCTTACTGTGGCTGAGAGAGACAGAGGGAGGGAGAGGGGGGAGGAAGGAAAAGGGAGGGAAAAGTAAAGCGAAAAAGGAAGGGAGGAGAGACAGAATGAGCGGGAGTGAAAGAGACAGAAGGGACAGAGAGTGTATGTCTAGCATACACCAACTCATTTTGTGTGTGTGTGTGTTTGTGTTGACTGTGTGCTGTGAATGGCAATGAAGCAGGACAGCTTGACTACAGTGTGCAGTCAATACACTGAAAATGCTGATTCTCTAAATCTTTTTATTGTTGGTTTAGTTAGTCTTCAGTTGGGTGTCGTGTGTAGGGGACTAACAGTATGCGGTGTTGACTAAGGGAAAAACAGGGCCTTCTGGTACACTACAGGTAAGGTCAGGGTTCACATTGTGTCTCATCCTATGGGAAGCATGAAAATACACATCAAATTTCAGGAAATCCAGCCAAATAAGCCCTAGCCCTAAAACAAAAAATGTGAATGAAGATGCCCTTAGAGCTGACAAATGTTATGGACAGACAAATTCTTGATGACCCCAAGAATTTGAGGGCCCTTGGCATCATCCACAGTAGTGATAACCTTGGGTCTGTCCGAACACCCACACTTGCAGTCTTGAGCACTTTAAGTGTGAGTTTGGGCCCCACTAGGTCATAAACAAGTGTGTTCCACGTCTGAAAAATACCAAAATATCACACCTGTTCATTTGGTATTTGGTAATGTGTCTATAAGCTGGTTTTAAGGCCGACAATAATCAACAGACATGAAGAAGTTGAAGTTTATGACAAGTTGTGTCCAAACACTACACAGTTAGGGCAGAACCTCCACACATGGTTTCACTTATTATCAACAATCTGTTCTTCTTAAAAGATAGGTTCACAGTTTTTCAAGTCTGTCTTAAAACAAGAGCCAGCTGCACATATGTACATTGAAACATATTTGCTTCCTGATGTGCTTTCAGTGGAAGTAATGGGGGTCAAAATATATTCCAAAGTTTACCTGAAGCTTCTGTGAGGCTTCAGCAGTCTAAGTTAGACAAATCAATAAGGTATCTTCCAAAGTTACAGTCTATTTAGTCCCAACTTCCCTCTTTGTGTTTCCACAGACATATTCCACTGACCTACAGGTGATGGTAATGTGCCAAGAAACATAGCAATGTGCCCACAAAGGCTGTGAAGAAGAAAGCTAGTTAACATGAATGTAAACAACACTGTATTGAAAATGCTAAAATGAACGTTGTTTTATGAGGAAGGAAATGCACTCCTGTATGAACAGGAGGAATGACTACAGCAAGTAAAATTTGTTTTACTGTTTTAAGACAGACTTGCAAAACTGTGAACCTGTCCTGATAAGAATGATATCACATATCTGACATGGTCAACAGAAGTATTAAACATCCGAATCAGGTTTTTTGCCAACTAGGTTTTCCCATGCAAGGAATTTCCCTTGGTATTTTGGTGCAACCCCGCCTCTCGCCCAATGTCAGATGGGATTAGCTCCAGCCCCCCCGTGACCCTCTGAGGATAAGCGGTATAGATAATGGATGGATGGATGGATTTTAGTGCATAACAATAAACACAGTCAGAGAAAAGAAAAAAACAATTACTAAAAAAGTCAAGAATCATAAATAGTAAAAATGTATAATAAAATACATAAAAGTATGTAAAAATATATGAATGTGCAAATGCTCATGGTATACATTATGAAGAATATGTGCAATGTGCAGAAGATAATTAAAAACAAAAGTGGGTTCATGTAATGCATTGAGTAAGATGTGGGGACGTTACACTACTGTAACGTGTAGTGTCCGTGGGGCTGGATAAGAGTCAGTGTTCTTGTGGTGTCCATAGTCTTTCCTGCTCGCCTCACAGTCCTGGAGGCTTTCACTTCACTTTCTAGACTTAACACTTGCTATTGAGACTACAATTTACATCCGCAACGTTCCATTTGGCCAATTTCTGAGACTGTGCAGGAACGGTATCCTGCATAGGGGTTACCCCACATCATATATTTCTTCGGCCTATCAGAGGGCCCTACATACAGATAAGGAATCCCTGTCAGTCAAGAAAACTAGATCGACCACTAGTTACTCACAGATCACTTTCTCCAGTGAGTATTCTCCCCTGGCAGGCAACATTATCATTAAACACTGGAATGTTCTCAAAAGTAATCCATCTCTACATAATATCAGCTCTGTGCCTCCATTCATCATCATGTTTAAACGTTCTCGGAATCTGAGAGATAGACTGGTTCATTCTGACATTAAAACTCCTAACACTGTCTCATGGCTGTCTCATCAAGCTACAGGGCTTTTCCGTTTTTCTGTGACCATTGTACGCAATGTTCTAACTTGTCAAACACCAACTACTTTACGCATCCACATACTGATAAAAATACACCATCAAATCCTTCATAATCCTTCATATGTGTTGTCTACATGTTGAAATGTCCCTGTGGTCTGGTTTATGTTGGACAAACTAAAGGAGCTTTAAAGATTCAAATATCTGAACACAAAACTGCAGTACGCACACAAAAGATGGATTATGCTATTGCTTGGCATTATGCACAGGCTAACCATGGCTCTGCAGCATCATTAAAGTTCTGGGGAATAGAAAACATTTCACCCTCTCCTAGAACTGGAGACATTATCAAGTCACTGCTCTGCAGAGGCAGATTGCATTCACACTCTTAACACAGTGGAGCCCAATGGCCTAAATGTGGTTATAGTGCATTGGCTGTGGCAACTCCCACTCTGGGATTCATTATCCAATAGATTTGAAATCCTGTTCAACCAGTTATCCAATGGCAATTGTACACTTGTTCTAGGTTGACTATATACTGTATGTTGTTTGTACATTCTGACTCTGATGAAGACACAGTAGTGTCAAAGGTAGTCGGCTAGAATCGCACCCCGTTACGGTTATACGGCACCATTTGGCTACCAAGGCACTCTAAAACATTAGTCTCTCTACACAATTAAAGGCTGCAAATCAATCAGTGTGCTCCAGTCTCTGTTTTCTGACTTCTGACTTCAGTTTTCTCAGACCTTGGGGTTCCTCTGTCAGCAGAAAAATCGGAGGGCCCCTCCACATCCCTCGAGTTCCTTGGGATCACACTCAACACAAATCTGTTCCAGGCTTCACTCCCAATCGAAAAGGTCAACCGGATCAGCCTTCTGATCTCAAACTTCCTCCTCGCCCCTGCTGCACCAAACTTCTCTCCCTTCTAGGCCACCTCAATTTTGCCTTACATATCATGCCCCAAGGGCGAGCCTTTATCTCTTATCTACTATCAATCACTTCTTCCATCCCATCACTCTTGGAATCTATCTCCCTCGACAGTTCTAGCCGTGCAGAACTCCGTTTGTGGCTCAACCTTCTCGCCAACTGGAATGGGATCTCCTTTTTTTACGATGATCACTTGACTCACCCCCATGACATCAATCTGTATACTGATGCTGCTCCCTCTGCTGGTTTTGGGGGCTTCTACAATGGGAGATGGTTCGCAGCAGGGTGGCCCCCAGAGCTGGCAAGTGAACAGCAGGTCATTTCCTCTGCGCTCTTTGAAATCTACCCCATAATAGCCTCAGCCATTCTGTGGGGCCATGAATGGTCCCGCAAATGCATCCTCGTATACTCTGACAACCTAGCAGTTGTAGACATAATCAACAAAGGTCGCTCCAACACCCCATCCATCATGCTGTTCATGTGCCGCCTAATCTGGCACTCTGTTTTACACCAATACGTTCTCCGCGCAGCTCACGTACCAGGTCATTCCAACGCTATCGCTGACTCTCTTTCTCGTTTCTCATTCCAGAAGTTCAGAAGCTTGGCCCCCTTTGCAGATACCTACCCAACACCAGTTCCTCCATATTCAGCGCTGGCGTTCAACTTGTAAATCGGGCCCTAATATCCCTGATCGCCGACTCCCAGAATTCCATCATTAACAGTATATCCCCCTTGACTCTTTCATCCTACTGGTCAGCTTGGAAGAGTTTCCGCCACTTTCACGACCAGTATAACATCAACTTTCCGTCGTTCAATCTAGTAACCATTACCTGTTACATTTCCTACACCCATTCTGCAATGGCTGTCAAAACACTTACAATCAAAGTTTATCTTTGTGGCATCAGCTTCTTCTGCAAACTTATAACCAGCAGCCCCGGTCTGGCATCCAGTGACCCGCAAATAATTTCTCTGCTCAAAGGACTTCTACGCCAAGAACCAGCTCAAAGTCCTCGGCGCCTTCCTCTTACTGCAGACTTGCTCTCAGTTTGCATCCGCACCATCCACTCCAGATACAGCAGTCTCCACGTTGCGCGAACCTTAGAAGCCATGTTTTTACTCAGATGTTCCGAATTCACCGTCCCTACTATTCACTTCGACCCGCGCCGTCACGCCTGCATTTCAGACTTGTCTCGGTTCTCAGATGACACCATGGTACTGGACTTAAAGATAACTAAAACTAATCAATCCAGTCCACCCACTCCCGTCTTTTACTTTAAAAAACCTATCACCGCTGAATCCTTTCAAGACCCTCACAGACTACTTACAATTCCGGAAATTCCAGAGCATAACCTTCTCAGAACCTCTCTTCATCTCTGAGTACGGGCAGGTGGTTACACGGTTCTGGTTCCACCAGCACTTACGCCATGTACTCTCCCTATCCGGCATTTCCCCTGTCCATTACTCCGGGCACTCCTTCAGGATCGGAGCCGCCACCTTGGCCTCCCGCAATGGTGTCCCAGAACACCTAATACAAACCATGGGCCATTGGTCCTCTCAAGCGTACCACCACTACATCCATTTGGATCTCAAAGATCTCAAATTAGCTCAATCTCATCTTAAGTAATGGGAGGTTTTGGGGGGTCCGTTGTACCCGGGTGCTACGGCAGATTCCCCACAAAGCTTCCCCACACCGCAGCATCATCAGAAGAACTACGCAGTTCCATCTCAAATCATTTCAATAAATCATTTAAACGTATCCAGGTGATGGTGTGGTCCTTGCTACCTGTCCGTGTCGACGGCAGGGCACATGTGAGTGAGGTGGGAGATAAAAGAAAGGCCGCATGCTGCTGCACGCAGGTGGCTGGGGGAGTACACCAGCAATGCAGCGTCGGGACCACATCCTGTCACTGTAGTCAGATAGCGATTACAGTTGTGGCATAGCTATCAAGAGCAGTAGTATCAGCGAGGCCGAACAGATACATGCACGACATACGTAGCTCCCTGTACAATGTACTCCCATTATAGAGGCCCAGGATGGGTAACTCCCTAATGATATGAGCTTGGATCCCACCGCAACTTGCAGGAGCCCCCTCCTTTCTCTAACACACACACAGTCTCTCTGTGTGATTCTAAATGCAGGCTTAACATTTGGTATGAATACAAGTGAATAAGTAAGTGAATAAGTAAAACTTTAAATGATATTTTTGAACACGATGATTTTTAGTTATTGCATTATAGTAACAGTACTCTATACATGTGGTTTACCACAACAAGAGATGTGTCATTTCCATCCAAAATGTAGTTGTTGTGTCTGTTATAGACAGGCTGGAAGAAAGGAATGATGGGATGCAAAAGGATTAATCTTTTGGCATTGACTGGTGCTCTGGTAGCGGGAGATAAATGATAACAGATTTCTACAAATTATTCTCACCGCTCACTTTCTCATATCATTGACACACATGGCTACTCAGTCAGCATGGGAAGACTGGTGATGAAAACAAGCAAGTACATTAGCTGATCTCTTAGGTCAATCTCATTATTATGACAAAACTGCTGAGGTATCGAGTTTCACATGAGATGGTCATATCAAAGCAAATTTCCAACAAAAACTACAAATACATGGAGAAGAAGCACTGAAATATGGCTAAATTTTATCATGTTATTGGATTATTGTTATTGTGAGTTATGGATATTCACAATCAACAGCACTGTGATGGAGGCGAAAACTATACAGGAAGGTGCCATTGTCTTGGTTAAACTGTGAGTTCATGAAGCTTTCCAGTGATCATGTTATAAATGATTACTCCTACATTTTTAAAAGTTAACTGTAGACATTGAGAAACAACATTTGGATCTTTTTAAGAAGATGTATAACAATGAGTCAGGAAATATACAACACGTTCTCATACCTAAACCTAAACAGGTTGTTTGCCAGTGACTCTCAAAACCACATATATGACCGTTGGAGAGTAACGTTACCAGCGACAATAATAAACATGTGGTTAATGTTGCAGTTTGGTTAGGTTTAGGCACCAAAACTACTAGGTTGTAAGTTAAGTTATGCCACGTGACCCAAGTCAAGTTATGTAACTTAACGTTATGATCTGATGTAAGTTAAATAAGTCAAGGTTGACTTTTGGTTTCACACCGGAGACGAACAGCAGTCTCCTGAGTGAAAGTACTGTTTTTGACCCCTCCATCCACCCTGGCCTCCTCCCTATACGGCCTAACAATAAACATAAATAGGGGTCGTAATAAGCTGCGTGCACAGACAACCTATACAGCCGTATTTTGGGGGAGGACAGTCTGGAAATGTAGGCTACTCATGATGTTACCAATACAACTTTTGTTCATATATGAACTAAATACAATCAGTTAAAGTTTATTTCACACAGTGATCCTTATTCAAGTGTGACTATGCTGACCACTGTCTCATTTAAAGCATGCTGTGTTCATATGAAGCCTGCAGCAGGATGTGGTGTTTGACAGGGCTCAATGTGTGGGATGAACCTGAACTCATATCTAAATAGACAAGAGGTGGACATGTCAGTAGCTGCTTGTTTTATACATGAAGTTTTTTATTTATTTTTAATCATTATTAAGTATTCATTGCATTTAGTAAATGATTTATTAAAAAAAACAGTCAACTAGCCATTGCTGTTGATGGCCTCGGTACATTGCCTCTGAGTAGTTTTAGTGGCTTAAAATGTTCTCAAGTTTTATTCAGGGACAAGACTTGAAAACCCCAAACTACTCTGTATGTGCTGAGTCGACAACAGAGTCAAACCTCCCAGCGCTACTCTGCTGAGTCAGCAGACTGAACCTTGGCTCTGTCCCCTCCTGCTCTCCATGATCACATACAGTT
Source organism: Maccullochella peelii (assembly GCA_002120245.1). Taxonomy (NCBI): domain Eukaryota; kingdom Metazoa; phylum Chordata; class Actinopteri; order Centrarchiformes; family Percichthyidae; genus Maccullochella; species Maccullochella peelii. Next base: position 48,593 of record LKNJ01003559.1, read on the forward strand.
TATTGTGTTTTAATATGAATGAATTCACTCTCTTGTTGATGTTACCTGTTAACCAAGGTGAACAGTAAGTCTGACAACAGAAACATACATAGAGATCTACAGCTGTATTATTACACCTCACTGCGTCTTTGAAAAGCATACATAATTTTTCTGCTGTTTTCAGATTAATCCACTCTAACAAAAGCTACAAATGCTGATGTATTCAAAGTGGAGATGAAAATAGATGATTGATTCAGGGTCATTAGATCTGCAATGCCTGATTTTTTTGGCCACTGGGGGGCAGACAAACCAAGCTGTGAACGCAGCACTGACATTATACTCTTTATAGCTGTTATGGCAAAAAAAAAACAGTTGCTTATTTACACATCCAGCAATTAACAACTCTTTGCTGACCAGTTTGCCATATCACCTTAAAATGTGATGATACGTCAATGTTGTGCTACTACTTGTTTTAAATAACATGCTGTATGGTTAACTTGGATCTGAACACAAAATGTTCATGTGCAATCTGCTTTCTATTGTATCAGAGATGAGGCCAAAATCAATGTTCAAAATCAGTGCTGTTTATTTATTTTTTTGTACCCCAACACATTTCTGCATGGCAACCAAAGGGGGATTCATGCTTCAAACCTCCATGGTTCATTTGCAAGAGAGGACAATGTGCAGCTTTAATTTGGACATTGTGATTAGACTTGATGTGACATTTCCCAGTAAACACAGGGAGGGCCCCTGTGTTGGGTGATTTGCCACTTCACACTGATGATTCACAGATAGATTCCGATAGATCTGAGCGTGTCCTTTCAGTTCTGTGGAGAAAGGGTTGTCATATTCTCGAACTCTACCCATTTTCCCAGAAAGTGGACTCACTTGTTACTGCCTGACCCTGTTTATGCAGAAAACAAGGCAGAAAAGCAGAAGGAGCTGACGGCAGATTACCTCCTTATGCATGTAGTCTATTGAGGCAGGGGGTCTATCCACAATTAAAATCATCATAACTCGCTGAAATTTCAACCAATTTTCAAGCGGTTTGGTTTGTTACAAATGCCAGACATGTATTTATGATCCAGGGTACTTGGTTAAATTACAAATGTGGGTTTTCATACCAAAATACTGTGAACCATATCACATACCATATGTAATTAGTTTCTGAGTATATTCTTTTTTCATGATGATGTAGTTGTGTTTATATAAAGACTTAATTAATAAAAAAAAAAAAAGAAGATTAAGTACATTTCTGACAGGCTGCACAATTCTGTTTTTAATTATATTTATCGTGAAATATTCACATTTTGCAAATTTACATTTTAAGTCACACATGAAAAATAAAAAATATATATCCAGTGTTTCAGCAGCGTTGAGTTGCAGTGTAACAGTTACACATTCTCATGAACCTGTTTCACAGTTTTGTACAACTGAAAATAAACGCACCAAGAATATGACTGCATGTTTATACAATACACATTTAGCTTTAATCTCATATGAATGTATAAAAAGCTTGATGATAATGTTACTGATATATTTGATAACATTTTTTATCTTTTTTTTCTGTACCTGACATACTCATTACACAGCTTCAGTGTTTTTAGGGAGTGACATGGTTGGTTGGTATACATATTCAGGGGAGCGCAAAGATGGGTTATCATCTGTATTGGATGGATATTAACCCTGGATGGCCACTGGATGTGGATACATCACATTCTGGTTCACATATCCACTGGAAGTGTTTCAGAAGTGGAGCATCTTTAATAAACTTCTCCTCTCTCCTACACACAAACACTATCATACCGGTGTTTACATTTCAGATCCTATTAGGTTTGTTGTCAGAGGGTGCCCAATCGACTGTGACCACATCAGCAGTAACCAATCAGCTGTGATGACATCATTACCCCACAGGCAGAGGAAACAACACATCAAGCTAAAAAGCCATACAGCTTACCAGACAAAAACATGTTGGCCATGGAATCTATTAACATATTTACTGCAGACTGTCTGTGTGAACATCTTTACCTGAATATAATCCTGATCAGATTTCACAAAGAACATGCACAGGAATATGTTTGTTTTTACTTTTTGTTTTGTCAAACTAGTATTTCCAAGATCAAGAATAAACTTTTATCCTTGGTGGTCATGACAATGCATGGCAAATGTATGATAATTGTCAAATTTCAAGAGATGTTTCAAATACCTTTTAAAAATATAAACTGAAGAGCTTTCATGATTCTTCTTAAAGAGATATCTTCAAGGCTACAGATGAGCAAAGGAAACGAATGCTTTCAATTAATATTTAAATTCCAACTGAAATCAAATTGCATATCTTTTCTGCTACAGCAAACATATCGGCTCTGTAAATCACTTGTCCTGTGTTCGTCTTTGAAAAAATACAGTATATTTTATATTTTTTTGTTTCATGATGGCGCTCCCTAGTTTTGCATTCATTCGATGTAACACCATTAGTTCTCCACCTACATAGATGGAGACCTTATTTCGATGCAGCCAATCAAATCTTGCATAAAGCAGTGATGTCAGCGTTGTATCATAGGCTGAGCAGATGGTCACACTGAGCCAATCAGCAGCCTGAAGAGCCACCAACTTTAAACAACAACAACTCACATTAGCTTTCCTGCTAACGCCTTCTTTCTGTATGTTCTGAAAGTAAAAATCCGACATTCACACCCACCTCCACCCACTCATTGGTCAGCTGTGTAGAGGGAAGAAAGGAGCCAGGGTCTGAACTTCTCTCCCAGCTCAGTTTCCATTCTTTACACAAATATTTCAGTCATTGTTCATGTGAACAACTGAGTGCAACACTATTATTGTCTTCCAGGAGCGTCTGAAAGTGTGCGTGTTATCCCCATATTTAAATGATTATCATGCGTCACTGCTCTATATGATGGCCGGCTTTTCACTCTGCACTCAGCAAATTTCATGGCAGTTAAGTTGAAGGATTTGGACATTTCTTCTGTGCCAATAGAAATTTTGGCCTGACTATTAGAGAAAGTCAAGGAGTCCCCACAACACTGGTATATAGTCATCCTCCAGGGACCATGAAAACCTACAGCCACCAGTTTAGTGCTACTTTGTCATAGACCAAAATAGACAAAGAGTCTACCGCCATGCTAGTGACTCTATGAGGCTGTATTCAACATTAGCGTGCTAACATGCTCACACTTACAATGCTAACACGTCACAAACCAAAGTACTGGACAAATTCACATTTTGACTGGATGAAATGTTTCATGGCTTCCTGGATAGTGGGTATGTGCTTGGGATCAATCGTGCTGGGCCAATAGATGCACAGACTGATGAACCGGAGAAATTTGCTCCCAATATGGACATAAAGAAGACAAACATATTAGTTAAGGGCATGGATTCTTATTGCATTTACTGGCCTCAGATGCCTACTTAGGAAGCAGTATTTGGATCACATCTATATGTTGGGTATCTGTAGCCTTGTCATAACTCACACAAACCAGACATCATAAAAAAGGCCTGGAGCAATACAATAAAATGCAATGATGTAACACTCTGGGTAGATAGAACTGTGTTAGGCACACATGCAGTACAGATAATTCTGTTTTGCATTTGACCTCAGAGTAATTTAGAGTCAGGCACAGTTACAGATGCCAACTCACACAGATACAGTAACTCTAATAAGAAAACAAAAGATCTAATCTAAGTAAATCTAAAAGATGCAAATACATTTAGCAAAAAGCTTTGCTACCCTTAAATGCAGGTGGTACAAAAGTTATTTTAATTTGAAATTTAATAAAGAAAATATTGTCTAAATATAATGATGCTGCTTTTTCAGCAATATTCCCATATTCACACACAACCACCAATAAGTGGCCAATACAATCCAGCTAAAGGACTCAATACTAAAAAACACACCTTAGTGTCATCCACGCTATCACAAACAAACTGGTGTGCAGATACACACTGCACACACGTGCACATCTGAAGAATCAAAAGGAATTATGAAGAGAATTTCTGAAATCACTCTCATTTTCCTGCAGTGGGGAAGTGTAATCCAACTGCTTTTCTCATTTTATTTGACTCCCTCACTTATTTCCTACACACACACACACACACACACACACACACAGTTACAGTAGCAGCACAGTGTGAATCCTGTTATAAATGCAGTAATCAGGACAGCACAATGACATGCAATTGGATTGTTTATGAAGAGCAAATGTGTAATGGGATTATATCTGTGTGACAGTCAAAGCACTGTGCACACACACACACACACACACACACACACACACACACACACACACTACAGGGGCAGAGCCACATAATAACATGAGCAATACCTACTGCTGTAGAGCACCTGTCATGTGTGTATGTGTGTTTTTAACACCGGGATGCCAGGGCCTCCTGCTGCCCACTTCCAGCAACCGCAGCAGCTCGCTCTAGACTGGGATGCCAGCGCCCACAGCTGTACACTTCCAGCAACCACAGCAGCCAGCTTCAGTCAGGGAATTTGGCACCAGGATGCCAGAGACCCCTGCTACCCACCTCCAGCAACTGCTGAAAATAGTTCTCAACAAAGCTTGCTCTACGCGGGGCTCCTGGCACCAGGATGCCAGCACCCCCAGCTGTCTACTTCCAGCAACCACAGCAGCCGGCTTCAGTCAGGGCATTTGCCACCAGAATGCCAGAGACCCCTGCTACCCACATCCAGAAACCGCTGCAGCTTGCTCTAGCCGGGGCTCCTGGCACTGGGATGTCAGGGTCTTCCGTCTCCCAACTTCACCAGTACCTGCAGCTCATGTCAGCTGGAGCCTTTGGCACCGGGTTGCCGGTGCCCAGCTTTCCTCCACAGCCCTTGCAGCAGCAATCATTGCCCTCTCCTTGTCCTCTCATCTCCTTGCATTTCACCCGTCCATTACTCCGGACACTCCTTCACAATCGGATCCGCCACCTCTGCCTTGCAATGGCATCCCAGAACTCTTAAAAGAATTCATGAGCTGTCGATCTTCCCAAGCATATCACTGCTACATCCGTTCAGATCTCGAAGATCTCAGATCCACTCAATCTTGTCTTAAGTAACTGGAGGTTTTGGGGGCTTGTCGTGCCCGGGTGCTGCGGTGGATTCCCTACTGAAGCTTCCCCACAACGCAGACCGCAATCCAAAGAACAACAAGCAAGCTTCAAGCCTCGCACACCAATCATATTTCATTAATAAATTGCTAAACGCATCTCATTGATGGTATGGTCCTTGCTAGTGAACCACCGTTTACTGCAAAGCAACACAACAATGGCTGTTGATTGCTCATCCATTTTGTAAAAAATTCATTTTGGGATGTAATAATAACTTTTTCTAGGTCAGGGACATACAGATCTTTGTGATGTACCAGTACTCACTGAAAGTGTAGAGATCAGTGTGTTCTCTATTGTAGCAACCTTTGCAAGTCGATAATAACATCATCTGGAAGGAAAGCATTGATGGGACTTCAATTGTTGTTTGTTGTGGTTGTTGTTGTGGTATAAATGCACTTTCTTTCATTTTCATTGCTTCGTATTAATCATTCAAAGCTAAATTTCAGGAAGTTGGAATTCATCTCCACTGATAAAGCACAAACCAATGCTGCTGTTGATGACCTGACAGATGATGCTGTGATTGGTACGATCTCCTGGGAAAATGAAGGCTCAATTTACGGCACAAAGGAAGTGCGCCAACCATTGCACAACCAAAACAGGAAGAGGATAGCCATGGTTGTATAAAGAGAATGAGGATAGCACTTTTACACAAGGTGTTGTAAACATGTTGTATAATTGTTTCAATAAAAAAAAATTTAAGAAGAGGATAGTGCTTTTGTTTTCCCCAGTAGCAATCAGAAGCTATCCTAGCGGGAATGGTGGATGGTGGAACAAGCGGAGTAACTGTGGAAACTCTACCCGGCAAAATAAAAAGAGCCCAGTTGACACAGGAGGCAAAGAAGGTGAAGAGGGAGAGTGATGAAAACTGAGGTTAAACAAGAGTGAACGGGCATTCACTCGATGGAGAGAGCTCCGTATTTGAGAGGGTTCCAAACCGACATTCAAGTAGCATTCTTTCAACTAAATCAGTGAGTAACTAAACCTGCCTACCTATTAATACTACCAGGTGCTTTACTCTGCCTTTATCACAGCACTGAGATCGTGATTTCAACTTCAAATTGGGATTCTTAAGCTGTTTCTTGCTTTGGACAGTAGCCAGGTTGTTAGCCGTAGCCACGTTGCCAGATGCTTTTTTGCAGTTGTTGTCTTTGCAACAGCAGCGCCAACAATAATACCATTTGGAAATGCTGCTGTTGTCTGTTTCCACTTTAACTGTCTGTTAAACATAAACGTGTTTTACCTTTCACTTCTGTTCTTTCACTCATTCTATGGTATTTTCTGTTCTATGGGAAAATCTGCACTTCATGGCTTCAGATGGATTCACAACGTGCAAAGAACATATGCTACGTGTGCGGACAATAAAAGTGGACCTGAGCCTGGGTAGACATTTCTAGTGTTAATTAGAGTTATTTATGGAACAACTTCAATCATAACTTCAAGCAAAAAACCATCAGGTCATTCTTACTATAGGCTGTGTGTATGATGAATAAAAATGAGAGATATGAAAGAGAAGATCCCTTTATCACACAGGACAAACAGAGATGTAGAGTCATAGACAGATATACTGTATACTGTGCAGGGAGAGGTGGGTAGTCACACATCAAGGTCACAGGCAATAAATGCTGCTAGCGTAGCATGTAATTATCCGTAAATAACAAAAAATCAGTGATGGATCTTCTTTCATTCGGATCTAAATGGTGGATGACATTTCATGAATAATACTGCTTAGCTGTTCTGACAAGCATGCAGCACACCTAGACCAAGTAATGTGTTGAAAGAGAAGGGAGATGGGCAAGAAGAAAGAGTGAGGGAAGATGAGAACAAACCAGAGAGGAGAAAATGAATGAAGGAAAAGCATAATATGAGGAAAAAGCAAAAATGAACACAAAGATGAAGGAAGACAAACAGAGAAAAGTGGTAATGTATCAGAGTGGATCAAAAGAATATGGGAAAAAGAAAGGGAGAGGAAGATATGAAAGAAAGAATGATAACATTAGGGGCAAGTGAAAGGATTAGATGGAATTAAAGAACAAATACACTACAGATCATGTGTATTCAGGTGAGAAGACCTCCCCACACCTTGTGCTGTCAGAGCTCACGGGGGAGATTGAACTGGTGTCTGAAAATCAATAGAAGCCATTCAGCTCCACTTTAGATCCACACATCAATCACTGCAGTAAGGGATCCACAGCACAGTGTATCTGAGCCAAGAAGTGCCTGTGTGTGTTATCAAACAAAAGCGCTCGTGTCTCGTGTCCCATGCTACACAAAAACACACACACTGTGAAAGTGTGAAAAGGATTCTTCTTTCAGAGCATTGTTCCTTTTTTTGGTGAGATGCTGTACTTTCTACTTCAAGGGTCAAGCAAATTGTTTCCTCTCTCCATGCACCTTGGAAGTAGGTGGAGTTGTGCCAGAAATCTTCTGCTTAACCAGACATTTCTGCACATACAGTATGTACAGAAACAGCATGCTGTATGTACACATACATTCTTTATTTGTTGTTTATTGGGATCCCCGGTAGTTGTTGCCCTGGGGTCCATACACTGGGTAAATTCCATTACACAGGGTGCATCATCATCATTTACGGCGCTTTGGGAACCGTTTCAGCAGTTGTAAAACGCTATATAAGTAAAAGTCCATTTACCATCCATTTACCATCATGGTGTCGATGGATTTCTCAAACAACAACAAGACTAAAAGCAAATAGTTTAACATATGTATTCAATACAATAACAAAGGGCCCTTAAAGCCTGTTTACAATGTGGTGATATTCTGAAACTGAATTGAGCACTGTACCATTCCTCTTTAAAACATACTTATTTAAATATCTAGCACAACTCTGCTATTTAAAGTTGAAGTTGAATCTTTTTTCTCTTTATTTTTGATGTAGACATTTATTGATGTAGTGAGGCTTTAAATGTTTCTATCATGTAATAATGCTTAGCCCTTACAGGGTACTGCCTCATGTTGCATCTGTTCTATTTGGCCTTCAGCAATCTGTAAAAGCTTTAGCCTGAATTCTCTATCAATGTGAAGGTGGGCTCTAAAACATCAGCAGTGGGCTGGGAGAAATGTTTTGGGAAGTGGGGGCACATCTCACACAATATTAGTACTCACCATCTCACATGGGTATCATTGATACCCATGTGAGATGTGTACTATCATTTTTACTGACATTTTTAACACAGTGGATCCCAATGTCTTAATCTTCATCTCCTATCTGTCCAACAGCTGGTTCTCTGTTATGATTGGAGATGCCTCCTCTTCAATGGTCCTCTCTTTTGTGGGGTCTCCCAGGGGTCTATCCTGGATCCCCTTTTATTTACTATATATGTGCTACCCCTGGGGCAAATCATGCTTAGTCTATGAATTTGTCCTCAGAGAAGCAACCGCATCACACTGATCCTTGCTGCCCTTCACTGGTTCCCTATCAGTTTTAGAAGTGATTTTAAGATTTTACTGATTGTTTTTAAAGCCTTGACTGGTCAGACTCCTGCCTATATCTGTAATCTGCTGACTCCTTATGAGCCTGATTGCTGCTGAATATTCTCTGGCAGGGCCTTACTGATGGTTCCAAAGTGTGGAACTCTCTGCCTGAAGATCTCAAGACGGCAAACTCAGTGTCTTCTTTTAAATCTCTTCTGAAACTCACTTTTATCCTAATGGATTTTTCTTAACTGATGGTATTTGTTGTCCATCCATTATCTATTCCACTCGCGGGGGGGCTGGAGCCTATCCCAGCTCGCGAGAGGTGGGGTACACCCTGGATTGGTCGCTGGTCAATCACAGGGCTGACACACAGAGACAGACAAACATTCACACTCACAGTCACACCTACGGGCAATTTAGAATCATCAATTAACCTGCATGTCTTTGGATGGTGGGAGGAAGCCAGAGTACCCAGGAATGACCCACATGGACACGAGGAGAACATGCAAACTCTACACAGAAAGGTCGAACTGAGAACCCTCTAGCTGTGAGGCGACAGTGTTAACCACTGCACCACTGTGCTGCCCCGGTATTTGTTGTACTTGTTTAAAATATTTTATCTTGTTTTATATTTTATGTTTTGGATTGTATTTACTTTTATTATTTGTTTCTATTGTAAAGGACTTAATAATGATGATGATGATATTGTTATAATTATTATTATTGATGTTTTTCTGCATTCCAGAAGTTTTCTGACAAAATGTTGTGATTTAACAGACTTCAACCTCAGCCCTGTCTCATCTACATCCTCTTAATTTCCCAGAATGCCTTTTGACATCTCCTAAGAGGATGGTTCTCTGTGCAAAGTGACACCAACATCAACAGTATATTGTGTTTAAGTGAAAACAACACCAACATGCACCATGCTATTGGTTGATATTCACAAAAGTCAGTGGGGGAGACTGGGATTGATCTGCAAGCTGCAATGCATTCTGGTCTTGGTCTTCTCCTGAGGCTGCTGTCAGTGGAGAAGCTGGTATGTGTGATGGATTTCTTTCTGGATAAGCACTTTCACACTTGCATTTGCAGCCTGGGGCTACCCTGAGGTAAGCACACTGCTGTTTTACTCTTCATTTACAACCTGAGGCCAAAAATACTGAGAACTACACGCTTGAGCTCGCTTTGCTCCACAGCTTGCACCGTTGCAGCAACAGCAAATACAACACACACTGGACTGTCACTGGGCACATCTAGAGCTGGTTAAATGAAGTGTCAAGCGGTGGAAAATTAATTATTCTCTGTTTAGTTTAAAACCCATAGTACGTATTTAACTTTATATGCCATTTGAACAACAATTACTACAATTCAGAGTTGCAAAACTCAAACTCACTGCTACAATATCTTCCTGTAGACAGCAAGAGATGGACAAAAAAACATAGTCCTTCCAATAAGGTATGTGATTTTTGTACATGCATTAATTAGTTCTAATAATATATTTCCCGTTTGTTAATGCCACATGTAAACATTTCCATTAGCAGGTGAAAGTGATTGGAAGCTTTGTTAGTATTGTTGAAATATAACAAGCAGTACAATGTACTCACTCATTTTTCTACCCCTATGAGGGCATTTAGAAAACAATGGACATATCAGTCCTTGTCAGGATGGTGTCTTACTTGTGAGACTTGTGGTCCAGGATGTTGTGGTCCAGGTCGATGTGGTTGATGAGTCTCCTGATGTAAAGAGCCTTCATGTCTTTGGTTAAAGACAGCAGACTTTGGCAGAACTTCATGCCCATCTCCTGCAGCTCCATGGTTCCTGTCTGCAGGCCCTGCACATACACACACACACACACACACACAAGATTAAAATAATTGTACTTGGAAAATGGAAGCTTTACACACATGTAAACACAGGCAATGACTCACACTCACACACTTTTTTTTACTAGAACCAGATCTGTGTAATACACTGATAATTCTGAACGTACTACTGACCTGAAGACAGTCCCAATCAGTTCACTTGCCATTGTACGTAATGAAGTACATTTGAACAGTGATGCATTCATGTGCTACTGTATGTACTAAAGTGCATTTGAATGCTGATGCGACCCATTAGCTTTGGAAAAAAGGGAACAAACTACATAGTCAGTGACTTGGAATCTTTGAGCTGAACTGAACAATGTGATTTTGTCCACCTCTACTGATGCAACTACAGCAAGAGTTATTTTGACAAATCCTAACCAAATACTGGGTTTGGATTTGATTTTGATGATCGAGTTTGATGACAAAAATTAGGGTAGAAATTATTAAGTGCATTTAACAACTAAAGATCTTGAAATTTATGAACTGAGATGTTTTGACTCTGCAATAGCAAATGGAAAAGACTAATGCAGCTTAATTCTTATTTCAAGTAAGAAGCTGCATATTTCACATAAATCAAATCTACATTGGCACTGGAGGCCCAGGTAATGGATACTAATGGCATAATAATAATGATAATAATGATGGATTATGGATTTACATCAGATAGCTACACAAAAAAAAATAACAGCTCAAAGCTAAAAAACCTGTTGATTTAAGTCAGTGTGTATATGAAATGCATGTAAACGTTAACAGTGGAGTCAGTACAAGTCGCCACTGATCATTATCGAGTAGAGGGTGGAAACACTGGGCCTCATGCAAGACCAACTTGTATGAACAGATTCATTCTTAACTATGTGTGGTTTCAGATGAATTTCCTCTTGGTCTAGACCGATAGTCTGCCTTTCAAACAGCGGAAAAAATACTTGTTTGACTTATGAGATTTGATGCCATAATTTGAATTAACATGGAGTTTTATAATGTTGCCGACATCAACTTGAATAATATATATATAATTTACTGTCAGTTCAGTGGTTAGTAAAATTCTTTCACCCTGACAGGGTTTGTATGCAGGCCTCTGTCCAGTCCCTCTGACCACCTCCCAAATCAGTCATGGACCACTTTGCTTCAGAAAGACATTTTTTAGCACCTAACTTTGTGTCACACCAGTCCATGCTGCTCCGATTCTTCATGCCCTCTAAAACCATGACTGGCTCTGCTAAACTTGTTCTTCTTTTTACTCTTCGGGGACAATTTTGTGGCTGAAACTTGCCCATAAAAGTAAAGTAGAACATGTAACCTTATATATAACTTAAGGGCATTGATTATGCTGATTGTAAATGTCATGAATGTGCACCTCATCATGAACAGGTGGAACTCATCAGGCTCAAACAAACAGTTTATGATGAATTTGTGCAGTTATGGTGGAACCAACATGGTGTGAGCAAACCTCGCAGGCATGTCCTTTCAAGTTCTTACTGCACAAATTCAGAACGCACATGTGGGGGCATACTCATAGATAAAGATGTTACAGAAACACCATCAAATATTTTGAAATGATTAGGACCAATCAATATAGTCTGACAGACAGTATATACAAAGACATTTGTTTGTCACAAAGCACCAGCATTTTCTACTTAAAGGAAACTCTCCGGTATATTTCAACCTGATGTATTTCCCATTTTGTGTCTATCGTGGCTCTATTGGTCTTGCTGACTTTGCACTCTCCACCTCTTTTGTAGAGAAACAGGACTCGCACAAAACAGCGTCGGAGCAAGCTACCTCCTACAGCTTTACAACTAAACCTGATTTTTACATGAATCAATTCAAACGCTTGTCTCTGACTATAATTTCAGATCATAGTGGGTCCAGGAAAATGTATTACTAGCCTACTATTGATACTGATAATTTGTCTTTTTGAAAATTGCTCATGCAATAATTAATTTGCTGCAGTTACTGATTTAGCTTAAATCTTACCACGAAGAAAACATACCACTCTGCTGTCTGTGTTTATTCTGCAGCAACCCTCACTTTAAATGTTTGATTATTTGCTGTCAGGTAGTATTATTTTTACTGAGAGTCTCTTTTTCCCTCTGTTTTATTTGTCAAGTTAAGTGCAAACTTCTCCTTCATTGAATTATGTAGCATGTTGTGCATTATTGCCTCTTTCTCTTCAATGGCCACCGCCCCATTTTCTTCTTTCTACCTTTCTCAACCCCCCCTTTTCCAGTAAGTGACATGCAGCTCAATGCTCTGAATGGAAAATGACACAAGGAACACTATATATGTGTGTGTGTGTGTGTGTGTATGTGGGAGACTGTGTAAGTCTATGTGTGGCTGATTGTGTGTTTCTTGTCTCCACAGGTGTACTATTTCCCATGAGGCTTCTAATATATCGACCAAAACACCTACATGAATGTGAGGCAGAAGATATGTGTGTGTGTGTGTGTGTCTGTGTCTGTGTCTGAGAGAGAGAGAGAGAGAGTGAGTGCATGCATGTGTTCCTCATACTATGTGTGTGAGAAAGATGGCTGTTCAATAATTTAAAGAGCAGGAAAGGTTTACATGTGCAGCATGAATAGAGATACTGCCTGTTGTTTGCTTTGGAAACAAAATCAGTCTGTGTATGTGTGTGTGTGTGTGTGTGTGTGTGTGTGTGTGTGTGCCAGTGCTAGTCATTCCAATTACTTGTTAAATCAATACAGCTAAGTGTTCCCTCTGCTGATTTTCTCCTTTCTTGCTTGTCTTTATCCATGTAGAATTATGTCCATGAGTTGAATGTCAAGCGATAGAAACGTTCTTCTAAAAGCACAGAACATGTGCATCAGTAATGTCACCCACAGCTTTCTGAAAAGAGATATTCTGAAGCCTGGCTTTAGGTTTACAGTCTACCACTGTATTTGGGAAAAGTGACTGTAACCCAGATGGAGCAGAGGAGGGAGGAGCAAATGGGAGCTGACTGTCCCTGAGAATCTAAAACACCTATCACTTTACCAAATACTATCCAAGATATATTTCTTTTAAAACCTTTATCAAAAAATCCTCATACCCAAATAACTAATAGATCATTTTTCAGTGCCTTTCAAAATGATCCACATGGCAGATCAATAATTCATATGGCTGTTTTCAGATCCGACACCTCCACAGTAAAGTTAAGTTTAGGCAACTAAAACTGCTTGGTTGTTTGGGGAAGAGTGTGGTCATTGTTCGAATTAACCACTGTTGACTGTTGTCAACAGACAGGATGTCTCCAGAGTAAAAGTCCTACACGTTATTGACCCAACCCCAAAGTTGGACTTTCATAGTTAATTCTTTACCTTGACAACAACGTTAAGAGTGAAATGTTGAGTGTAACATTGTTTTGTTATCAAAGTAAAATGTAAATTAGATTTTTAACTGGGCTGCAAAGGCTTCACTTGCTGTTTCAGACTTTGGTCACAAGATGGCAGCGTTGAGTAAGATTATTGTTACTACGCCAAGTGGTCTTGCTTCCTGTTTTTCGTGCAGGCAACTAAGAGATTTGCACAGTGGACAGTGCTGTGAATCCATTGAGTAAAGTAATAGATAAATAGGCACATTTATGGATAAAATATACATCTGTAAGTTATCTTTCAATATTTTATGGAATGATTTCATTTAGACGCTAATTTAGTTCAGATATTTTGGCAAGAGCTCTACATTAATCCACCAATCAGAACAGAGGAACAAACTGATTGATGTTTATCAACATCAGCTGTGTGTGTAACTAATGTTGCCTGAAAAGTGCTCAGTCATTGAGACAGAGAGAGAGAAACCTGTAAAAGTTTCACTCAGAAAAGTCACCATCATTCAAAAACTGTGTCCAGGAGGCATTGCTGAACACTTTGATGTANCTGTGCGTGTGACAATCTGGTACCTTAGAGTGCAGTTACTGAGACAGAGAGAGAGAGAAACCTGTAAAAGTTTTACTCAGAAAAGTCACCATCATTCAACAACCGTAGGTCATATCTGGCATTTCTGAACACTTTGGTGTAAAAATTGTGTGGATGAAGTTAAAAAAAGGCAGAGAAATCACAGTTTCAAAACACCTCTAATTTGTGTTTTG
>LKNJ01003560.1:0-44926 GCA_002120245.1 Maccullochella peelii
CCTGTATCCTCCTCTCCTCTCCTGTATCCTCCTCTCCTCTCCTCTCCACTCCTCTCCTGTATCCTCCTCTCCTCTCCTCTCTCCCTGCAGCTGTGTTCTCTTTTCTCTCTCCAGCCGTTGCCAACCAATCACCTGCTCCCCCTGCCACACACACACACACAGTATAATTATAGGAGATGGGGCGCTGGCTGGGGATCCATTTGAACACACGAATAAACGAAAAAGAAAAGATGTGCATACAGAACTCAAAGAGAGGCGATCGATCAGGAACGATTAATTATTAGATTGATTGATTGATCTCTCTTTCATTTTGATATATTTGTGTGGCTGATTTGTTCAAATCCAATGGATTAAGAGGATAAAACAAGTCCTCTGATGTTAGATCCAATATGACTGAATGAAAATACTGCGTCAATTAAGCAATTAGTCCATTGGCAGAAAATGAATCACACATTCTCAGGTTCTATCTTCTCAAATGTGAGGATTTGCTCTGGGAAACTACTATTTTTATGACATTTTATAGGCAAAACAACTTTTAGCAATTAAAAAAAGACAAAAAAGATTAACAGTGAAAACAATCCTTAGTTGCAACCCTAAATATATAAAATAGATGAATGAATACAATAAAATTGACATTATTTTATGCTGTAGTAAAGTAAAAAGTAATAATAATATTAAAGAAACAAATAAAATGGAAAATATATCAGTAAGAAAAGAGCTTGCAGTGTTACTCATCACTCATCTCACACAGAGCACAGACTGACCTCCATGATGGAGAAGCAGCAGAGTGAGGAGAGCAGGGAACCTGAGAGAGAAAAAAAATTAAAGTAGAGCAGCCAGGCTGCCAGAGTGGCCCACAAAGTTTCCCTGTGTATGACTGCCTTAATGTCCCGACCACTGGTTGGTTACCATGGCAGCAGACGAGGGTAAAGTGGTAGCTTTTGCATTTTTTTTCCCACGCTTCCAGGGCAGTGCCATGTGAAAGCAGCAGGCAGAGTCTCTGCTGGCACACACTGAATGGGAACAGAGCTGACAAAGACCTGAAAAACCGTGCTGTTAGTGTTAAACCGCCCTAAATCTGCCAGGGTGACCGGGTCAAATCCCATGGTCAAATCAGTACGGAGCAAGGCAGTGACAATGCCAGGGGGGTCAGCTCCCACTAAAGAAATTATAATATTAGTCTGTCCAAGAAGGTGTTCTGGTTTTGGTAAAATAGTTTACTTCAGATCTTGTTTTGCATGCTGGACTCCACATCTGTGCATCTCCAATTTCTTTAGCAGTTCAAATACGTAGGTCTGCTGTTGTACTGGATGGAAAAACAATCAACCAATCAGAGCTTTGTAGGAGGGATCAAGAATGGGAAGGTCATCTTCCTGTGCCAGGGCCAGAAAAATAATGACAGCAAAGTTGTCAAAAAAAGAAAATGGTGACATGTTTAGATGAGATCAGCACAACTGTACAGTTTGTTGTGAGTGGACATACAGATATAATGTCTCTTGAATCCACATATTTCTTTGATCGACGTGACAATTTAAGTGAAGTGGTCCTAGCAACCGCTATCACGGTTTCTGTGCTGACTGAAAATGACATGGACATGATGTTATTGACTGGTTTGGGCAAATTACCCCTCCTTCTAAACAGAAAACAGCAAACACGAACACGATGTCAATGATGTGAATAATGAGATGAAAACAAAATGGCAGTTCAGTCTGTCTATCAGGCTAGTCCACTTAATGATGCTGACGTTGTTTTAACAATGTATGTTCAACACTTAGAACATACATTGTTACATACATTGAACATACTCAGGCTAACTATAGCTCAGTTTAAACCAGCTAAAGTAATAGGTTAGCTTACAGAGACAGCAGATACAATTTGACTAAGAATAAGCAGCATAAAGTATTTATAGGGCCGAATGTTGCAAGTTGAAAACTGTTTTATTTGAAGTTATTTGACAGCTGGTTGATTGGGAGATAAAAATAACTTCAAACATCTGCTAGCTAATGTTAGCAGGTTGCTGGAGGCTTTTAGCTGGAATTTGACCTTTAGCAGGAATATGGATTTTAAGCCTAAACTAGACGGTTGTTTTTTCTTGTTACATATTTGTAGCAATTTGTTAACAAGTGAAACCAGGTAAAAGCAGTGTGTAGCCTCTTTTTGATTAGCTAACTAATTGCCAGGTGCGATGGTGGTTTTGAAGCCATTTGGCCAATGGTTTGTCAACACTTATGTAGTTTTTATGGCCAAGTGGGAGATATTGTAGCTGTTCAAAAAATACCCCAAATCTCTTGGAATTACAATAGGAGGCCGACATGAACACTTTTCCCCATTTGGCTGCTTGTAATCACGGACCGAACGATATGACGTGAACACAGCATTAATAGATGCACAGAATAATAATACTGGTGTAGGCTATAAAGATTTTTTCAAGCCTGGTTGAGTTGATCTGCCGTGTTGACATCCTTCTGGTGATCTTATTCATTGTTTTATAGCCATTTCATAGCCTTTTCTGTTACTCACATATGGCTGAAAAGGTAGCCTAAATTGAGGTCCTAGCTAATTAGAGATTTTATTATTCTTATACTTTTTTGTCTTTGCCTTTCAGCAGGTGGCAATGAAATTATGTCATTATTGTTTTTGAGCCTCTGAGCTTATAAGAGCTGTTTGCTACTCATTTTCATTTCTGACCTGTGGTGAATGAATTTGAATAAAGCCTAATGGAGCCCACAGTGCAATTACTTCTGTTATTATAGCTGATATGGGTATTAACTTTTAAAAATTTTCTTTTTTTCCTAATTCATTAAAGAACACAGGTGACTGCCATCTCTAAGTTTCTACGTAGGAGATGATCAGATGGCTCGTCTCTCCTCCCTCCTCCGTCCCCGTTCTTCCCTCTGCTGTCCGTCCATTTCCACCCTCCTCTCTTCTCCCTCACCGTGTGATGTCAGGTGGGGTCTGCCCTGCTGTGATGAAGCTGCTCTGATCACCGGCTTCTGAACAGTGTGTGGGAGCAGATATGTCATTATTCTGCAGCCAGGTGGTCGCGCTGAAATCACACAGAGCACATCAGAGATGTGATGCAGCTCCCAGATCTACAGCTATACCCCTCATATTACAGCCGTCCAGGTGTTCAAACGCTGTCACATTTGTCTAAATACAGGTATTAAGTTTGGAGTCAGGGTGGAGGAAGAGGAGGAATAGGTTTGTCATTGATGGCAGGAGAGAGAAAATGGGGGAGGAAGAGGAAAATGTGGAGGAAAGTGAGGAAAAAATGCTGTATTTCATACTCAGGAGGTCAGCTCAAACTAGAGGTCTTTCACGGGTCCAAAGTTGTGGACCTGATTTGAAACAGACCCATGGAAAACCTACTAGAGCCAGACATACATTAATACATTTTTAACAAAGAGTCTGGATCTGGTCTGGCAATACAACTTGACCCTACCATTCCAATTAGGCTAAATATAATTTGAACCCAGCCCAACTCGTGTCCAGGGTCAGTTGGTTGGTTATCTTCTGTGTCTCTACTTTACTCTCCCCAATCACAATGGAAGGAAGAAACAAAATGGACCCAATTTCAGGTACAATAAAAGAGATAAAAATAGAATGAAAGTCAGGAAGGACAAAGCAAAGGATGAATAAAGGAAATTATATTTTAGCAAAGGAGAGTCAGCTACAGGGTGAGAAAAGAATGGAGGGGGAAAGTAGAGAGGAGGAGAAATGATGAGAGACAGACAACCATGACAGTGACAGGAGAAAATCAGAGTGTGATGCTGAACCACAGGATCCCGTGACCTTTGACCCCTCCAGTCTGACAGCACCTGACCCATCATCCATCTCCCGGGGTCGCCCCTCCTCCTCCTCTCCTCCCACAGAGAGAGAGAGACAGGGAGGTTGAACGAGGCAGGAAAAACATTGTCACAGTTCTACAATACTATTTACAACCTTAAATCTATCAAATTAAAACTTTCATATCGCAGCTTGCTGTGCTACTGTATGTTAAAGATCTGATAGCTCTGTAGATTTGTTAGCATCGTTAGCTCCCTTAGCGCCATTATCTCTGTTACCTCTTTTAGATCTGTTAGCTCCATTAGCTCTATTAGGTTTGTTAGCTCTGGTCTTCTGCTCCTGCCTGGAAACCAGTTTCCTTGTTCATCAAAGCGAGGTTAAATTTTAGACTTAAATTTAACCCAGTTTACACAATTTCTTCTCAGAGTCATGACTCTCAAATTCAGTGCAACTGACACTTTCCTTGGATATCATTATCTCCGGTGTCCATCGCACATGAACTTCCATAAATCCGCTTAGAAATCAGGCAAAAGACGCTCCTTATAACTCCAGAACTTGCCTGAGAATCATCACGTTTGGAAGTTTTCTTCGGTATCAAAAGAAATCCAGTGACAGTTGTCTGTACATCCATGGTTACAGTGCAAACAGGAACTGAGATAAGCTAATTTAGTTTTTATGGTGCAAATTTGATACAAATATAGACTTACAAGCGTGACTCGTGGTGTAGCCCATGTACAGCTAACTCACTGACTCCCATGGCACCACTATACTTCCTACATGCATCCCTCAAAGCATTATGAGAACTGTAGTTCCAAAACGTAGAACATGATTATCCCAAATAGAAGTAAGAAAAATAAGAACGATGGGAGTGAAAACATCCATTAATATTAGCTTTTCTTTTCATTTTGCACTACCATTACATGTTTTTACATTAGCATCAGAATGTCCTGTCAACATGGTTATTATATCCCTGACACTTAACACTGGCACTCTACTCTATCCATTTATATACAGATATTACCCTGTGGAGATATATACATATATATATATAGCCAAAAACTCAAACAATTTTAATAAAACTGTTTTTATTAAAACTGTCCTAGAACATGTATAGTACAACTCACATACAAACTGATGGCATTTCTAAGTAGCCGATCTTATTCTGAAAATAACAATATATGGCATGTCTGGCTTAGACATGTAGTAACTACATTCAAAGTGTGTAAATTAAGGGAGTGAAAACCTAGGATTCAAAGGGTTAAGAAAATGTATCTATAATTCACATGTGAGAGGGAGAGTGTTTCCCTGAGAAGAAAAACATGAAGAGACATAAAAATGTATACCACAAAAATGAGCCATGTTGGTGTTCAACATTCAGTTTGTTTCCCGGCCTGCTTCTGTCTGATACATGAAAACCCTGGGAGCCTGAATGTGGCGTCTTTATTTAGTCAGTCAGTGTCAGTGAACAACACTCTGCCGTGTAGCTCTCACTGCTCATTGTGCTGCGCTTTAATACTTCCATATTGTGTTGCTAATTCAGAATTTCACACCTTTTCTCTCGTTGCTACCTCTCTCTTTGTCTCTCTTCATCGTTCGCCTTCCGTCTCAACCCTGAAGACAAGAGGAAATGTGTTAAATCCACCTCTAAGAACCTTTTTAATTCAACATTAGCAGTCGTCATCTGTCTGCCGAACAATACCCAAACACAATTTACAGCTACGACTGGAGCATAGCGCCTTTGTTTACTCTGCAGCTAAATATTGTTCCATCA
Source organism: Maccullochella peelii (assembly GCA_002120245.1). Lineage (NCBI taxonomy): Eukaryota > Metazoa > Chordata > Actinopteri > Centrarchiformes > Percichthyidae > Maccullochella > Maccullochella peelii. The sequence continues at coordinate 5,558 of LKNJ01003560.1, forward strand.
ATAATGGACTCCAAACGCACAGTTTTAGGTAATCCTGAATGTTGTACAGGAGATTTTTTTCCTTTTTGCTGTGTTTTATTGTCTTGGGAGTATAATTGGAGTATGCTGTTTTCTTCATTTGTTTTAGGTTTTAAGAGGAACATGGGCTCAGTGCCTCATGGCTGTAACTCCAGAAGCTATTGTGTCCGAGGTTTTTTGTGGAAGTGTTGCCCGAAATCCTCAAGACAAAGGCAGCAGATATGGAGGGAAAAATGATAAACCCTGGAAAGAATCAAATCCTCAAAAATTCTCATTCAGCGACACAAGGATGACAGGGGGTTAAACTGGAGCATGAAAAAAAAGGTGATGTCCAAAAAAGAAAAGAAAAAACCACATCAACGCAGCAGTCTACCTAAACCTCCTGCGGTGTTTCAGGTGCCATGTTTTCTACCACCCTCCCTCCCATCAGATCAGAGCGAAATAAAGACAGATTGATAAATTCACGGATGGGTGTGAATGTTGCCAAATCGAGTCAGACCCCGACCAAAGTAAATGTCGTGCCACGGAGCGAGAAAAGAGAAGGAGAAAAGAGAAGGAGGGATAGAGGGGGGAGAGAAGATTTGGGGCTCTAATGCCAGCCTTATGCGTCTTTTAGTTGTTTCCGCCGTCGGGGCTTGGCACCGGCACGGCGCTGTCAGCCAGCCAACAAAAATCTGCAGTGCCTGCCGCATTTCAGCAGCCCTGTTTTGTCTGAGACCAACACATACACACACGTACGAAAACACACAGCTACACACTCTGTACTGCAAATCTGCGACGTTTTGCTTCACGAAGCCGAAGCTTCGTGAAAGAAAATGTCGAATTTGGAGTCAAATAGAATTCTTAAAATCAAAGGAAGGAATTTATTTTCTTCTTTATAGATCAAAGACACCTCGAACAAGATTCGTCTATCCTTTTCTTGCAGTGCCACTAACACACCAATGCTGCTTTGGAATATTAATTTGAAATATAGTTCTCCTGTTGAAGTCCTGCTGTTTGCAGGGTTTGGTGATGTCGCCACGTTTGTCGCCTCGTTGTTGTTTGTCTATTGATTTCAGGGTGGAGGAGGGGTGAATGAGTGTGTGTGTGATGGAATGGGGGGGGGTTGTTGGATAATGAAGGCTGTTTGGTAACGAGGAAGGGGGGGACCGTTCTTTGGGTCCTCATTCACATGGACAGGGAACAAGTGTCATGGCTGCTGCTGAATTTGAATCTGCTTCACAACCGCACGAACAAACAAACTCTGTTTCTTACAGAAAAAAAGTGTCTTGCAGAAAAAATATACTGTTAATTGTAAATTGTGATTTTTTTTTTTCTTTAGTCAGACAGTGTCAGTGAGCAACACCCTATCACACATTATCAGATACATTACAGGGATCCTTTTTCAAGTGTCAAGTAAGTTGCCTTTTTAAATTCTCTCAAAGATGAATTCCCACCCACCTGAAACAAGCTTTAGTTCCTAAAAAGTTGACATTTTGGAAATGAATGGTTTTCACTGGAGACTCTCTAACTGTGTCCCAGTGCCATAATACATACCAATAGTATATGCATACATAAATATAAAGTGCGTACTAGATAATAATTGTCATTGCATTGTTTCTGGAGTTAGTATACAAGAAATCAATGACCAAAGGTCAGAGGTGTTGTTTGTGATTTTGGGCTATACATAATTGACTTGGCTGTACTTCACTATTCTAACTGGAAATAATGTAATACATGTGCTGACAGATGCCGATCAAAGTGCAGCTTTGGAATGCCAATCAAACTTCACAGAGAGAGAGCGCAGTGTTTTTCCAAAGATTTAATGCTTGTATTATGTTTGTGGTATTATGTTTGCTGTATCGCCACGATCAGCAATTTCTTTTTGAACATGTTGCAGCTGTAAATAGCTCCTCCACTTCCTTTGTGCATAGCATGTGTGGGATGGTAGTAACAATCAACAGCACATTCAAAAATGAAGTCCATCACTCCATATTTGTTACCTAGTGCGCTATATTTACCTTCGTCCATTTTTTGAGGGTCAGATTCCTCAGTGTGAATATGCACTAGGCCTACGTAGTAGCCTTTATAAATGTCCATAATGTCTGTAGCATGTACAGTATAAGGGGTGTAACGCAAAGCTACTTACTGTCTTTGCAATTGTATCTGTCACAAAACTATCTGTATTTGCATTTATATTGCCAGAGATAAAATGGTTAGAAAACAAATGAAGCAATACTTTTTTCTTTTTTTTTCTGTTTTAAATAGTTTTCTACGGTCATTTAGACTCGTCGTATGTATATGTTTAAGTTTAGCTGCCAACAAAAAAAAACATTGATAACATATTGTAACCATATTCCTATAGATAAATAATGATATAAGTAATAAAGACTGATTTGTATTTGAATACCGCCTTCAAAATACAAAGAAAAAAAAGTAGGTCTAACCTGAGTCTAAATAAAAGATGAGTTAATGGAAATCAATAGTGGAAATATGGGTTTTAAGAGGTTTTAACAGCGAGAAAAGTCAAGTCATAATGGCAAATTAAATAAGTTTAAAAGGAAGAAGCCCAGATGAATATAAAGTTTGTCTATAGTGTCTAATACAAAAAATAAAAATAAAGAGATTCTGTTGACAAAATACAGGCCACAATAGCTCATTTGGTCATATTGCAAAATGTTTAAAAGAGTAGGTTACGTATGCAGTGGGAGGAGGTCCACATGAAAATAAAGTTAGTCTGAGTCTCACACCACAGACTCAAAGCCTGCTTGGAATTCGCATGAAATCTGGAATTGGGACACAATATGGGCACATTAGCATTAGCACGATTAGCTATAGCAAGAGGAGGAAAAAGTTTAGGTGAGATTGAAAACAAACTCCAAACTTTTGATGTTTTATTGTTTATTAGACAATGATTGAATCAGTTGTGTAACACGTTTCTGCAGGTTTCCTCTGGCTGGATGAGATTAAAACACTGGACTGGAGGAGTCGGTTTTTGGTGCCAGATGTTGTTTTTGGAGAAGAAACAAACAATTTTGTTCAGCTTGTAAAGTTTGTGAAGTAATTTAGGTTCTTCTGTGACAACTTTTGATTCACCACTGAAGCTGTGTGCTTTTTGACCTATAAACCCGTGGCTGGACACAAGGGCTTATTGATTCTGTTTATTGTACACAAAAATCCACAGCAACAAATGCCTTCAATATATAACTTTAATACATTTAACTTTAACAGCAGAAAAATGTCTTGCTGACTTTATACCCATCTGCACTCTAGGAACTGTCTACACAATATATAATATTTAATGACTTGTAAACACTATTTCTTTTTTTTTTTTCAAACCAAATTACATGAATATTCACAATGCCTTCAATAATCTTTAAAAAATCTGGAAAGTGTGGAAAGTAACGTCTTTATATGACGATAATTTTTTGATATACTTTTTACTACAACTACATGAACTAGATGCCTCACTTACAGCCACCTTTGACCCTAAGCAAGCCGTTTGAACAGTTGTTCAAAAGCATTCTGGGAAATGTAGGCAATCACTAACAGAACTCATTTTCATAATAATTTTATATTACCTGTTAACTGCAGATCACTTTCTGACCGTTTACATATTAAACCAACATGTTAAATTATTACAAACCTAAAACACTTTAACAAACTAGATTTTTAAGGATAAACACCATGGCAATACCAGTGTGTGTTTGGCTCAAAGTGGATACTAAAATCCAAATACGTTGCGGAAAATAAGAGAAAACGTGATCTTAGAATTTGGAGAAACCAATCCAAAACACTGTTCCTGTTCGATCAAGTAACCAGATGCACTGGCTGTGTCTGTGTCCATTTTATTTCCAATATACTTTTACTTCTTCACACACACTGATTATTTCATTTTTTGCGTGTGAAAAATGAATCTATGACAGCCTCTTAACTTAAAAAAATAAAAAATCAGAGTCGTGGTCCAATCAGCCGTCTGATCTGCTCTGATATGGCTCAAGGTGGAAGCCGACAGATGTGAGCTGGATGCTGCGTCTCTCGTCGCTCGTATACGTTCATCTGTTGTTTGATGTATTCACTCGCTCCGGTGCCAAGAAATCAATGCCTGATGGGATTGAAGGACGGGGGTGGTGGTGCTGGTGGTGGTGGTGGGGGGGTTGTCTGTTAGACGACGGTTACTCATCGCCCATCGTCTGTTAAATTAATGTTGATCCCAAAAAACTGTTACGCTTTACACGGGAAGACAACGGCATGAATAAATATATAGATTATTTCATATTCAGCGCTGGCAGTATCATTTCAGAGTGTCTCTTAGAGTGTGTGTGTGTGTGTGTGTGTGTGTGTCTCGGTACCTCTCAGACTTTGTAGAAACTTCTGGACCGGTGCCCGACGGTGTCATGGAAACGCTTGGATCCCTCAGAATGATTCATGTCTGCACAGTCCAACCCTCCCCCATCACACACGCGCGCACACACACACACACACACACACACACACACACACACACACACACATCATGCAGGAAGAGGGAGTTTAACCCTTCTTCTATCCATCTTCCTTTCCCCTCCCCACCTCCCTTTCTCTACTCTCTCTTCTCTTTCTTCCCTCTCATCATCTCGCCATCCTCGTCAAATCGCACTATTAGTCACATACTTTATTAAAATGGACTCATTATATGGGTGTCAGAGACGATCACGTCTTCTGAGTGTTTCCTTTCACGCAGAGAAAGACTCGACATGACTCTCCGAAAGGAAGAGTCTAGACGTCGACTCCTAGGACAACTGCATCGTGTCAAAAGAAAGCAAACCCCACTCCTATAACAACTGCATCTTTTTTCTTTCTCTCTTGATGAGTCTAAATTTAAAAATGAATTAACGATTCAAAAACAAGAATCACTGTCGGGATGAATTGACAGATGTCAGAGGGATGGAGAAAGTCGATCAAAAGAAATAGTCAAGATGTCAGCATGGACTCAGCATCTCCATTTGTATTCCTTCTCTTTGTGAAACTGAATAAAACACAATAAAAAAAATCAACAAATAAAATTAAAATAAAAAACCTTAAAACTGACATAATCAATCAAAAGAAAGAGTCATGGCTTTGATGTTCTTGGAACAACTCGTTTTTTTTGTCTTCCTCCTTAGGAATCTGAATGAAAACATGTACGACATAATAAATAATAATAAAAAAATCTAAATAAAATAACAAATCTGCTCAGTTAAAGCGATTGAAACACTGCCAGGATGAACTGATGGGTGTTGATATTGACACTTTGAGCAACTCCATCCCTTCATTTCTCCCTCTTGGTGAATCTGAATAGAACAATGCAATAAAAATTAAAGAATGATGCGCTGCCAGGATGTATTAATAGTGGGAGTCAAAGTGACGGACCAAATCTATCAAAAGAAAGGGTCTGGAGGTTGTCAGTGTCTCTTAGAACAACTACATCTTGTTTTACTTAAAACACACACACACGCAAAAAAAATGTTTAAACACAAACATGAAACGAGATATGACAAACAGATGAAATTGATCAAAAGAAAGAGTAGATGCTGGCACGGACTCTTTCTTTAGAAATAAATAGATTAATTAAAAAAACACATGTCAGGATGAAGTGATAGATGCCAAATTGATGGATGAAAGTGACCGTTGAATCAAAGAAAAGAGATTTTATTTAGTTCATTTTGGTACAGTCGGGATCTGATGGCCTGTCACATGCCTGTAACGGCATGTGGATGAGCCCACACACACACACAGCTATTATCGATTTCTCACTGTGGGGAATTAAAGTGCAAACACTCCATGCCCTCCTATTAAAAAGTAAAAGGGTAATACAACGAGCAGCAGAATAGCGTGCTGTTATATCATATTTTTGTCATTTGTCTGAGCTGTGAGATCTGAGCAATGGTCACTTATCATTTTCAGCATGTATAATCACTTTTTGTGTTTTTCTTCCGTGTTGTGTTGTTAAACATAATCCTCTTGTATTTTCTCTCATCTTTCTTGCTCAGTTCTTTTTCTCCTCTTCTCCTTCAGCCTGCCTCTCCTCTTCTGTTTTCCTCTTTCTTCTCCTTTTCTCTATTCTTGTCTTCTCTTCTCTCCTCTTCTCTATTGATACCTCTATTGTCTGTATTTTTACTTCTGTCCTCTTTCTTCTGTCCTTTCCTCTATTATCCTCGTCACTATTCTCTTGTCTCCTTGTTTCCTCTCCTCTCCTCTCCTTGTCTTTTCTCCGCTCCTCTATTGATACCTGATCGGAACAGATGAACTACTCTGTGGCTCTCTGTGTTGAGGTTGCAGTTACTGCTGTTCACGGCTGCTGATCACGTTGTTGTTGTGCTGCAGTTAATGAAACTTTATTACTGTAAACTTAATTAAGAGGAACATTAACATGGAAGAGCTAATTAATGAAGAAGAAAACGCCAAGCTCTCCCTTACACTGTTGCCTTGTATTGATCAGGAGATATTACTGTATTGTTTGGTGTTTACAGTAATTGATTCTTAGTGCAGCTCACCAATAAGCGTCCCTGTGTGTCTGTCACTGACCCTGACTTTAACAAAGAGTTTTAGTAGCCTAAATCTCACCACCACACACGGGACACAGGAGGTGAACCGTGCTAACAACGTCCTGAGCTTTCTACACCCACCAACCTCCAGTCAAGTTGCATGATAGAAGGTGTAGGATTCAGTTATTTTGGATAGTGACCCTTAGAAGATACAGAACTAAAAATCAGGAGTCTGCTGCACAGATTTTGGCCATTTTCTTAGTTATCTGTCTCTTGCAAGTCCCCCAACTTTATGGAAGTATAATCCTAAATAACAGGAGTACTCCTAAGGATGCAGTTCAGTAGGATTTTATCAAATCTAAATCCAGTACCCAATCCACTCATCAAATCTTTTTGTTTGTTTGGTGGAGAATGAAGAAAAAAGATTTACTGTTTTTATTCCACTCGGTATCATACCTGAACTATAGAGAGTCCACTGTGCTACCACATGTGTACCACTTTGTCACTGCTCTGTGACATTCATTAACCCTGTCCTGACTCATCTTTGAACTTAACGTTAGCTGAAGCTGAAATTGTTGTTGCACTGCTACAGGTCACAGAATACGGTGTAACACACTTTCAAATATTGCATTTCACCATTGTTTCATTGACTTTGGTGAAGTGTATCTGCACTTTGGAAAGTTTAAGTTAAGGCGGTCTGCCATGTTTAGTCAGTCAGTCTACTTAACAACTGTGTCGCTGAGTTAACATGTGTTTGTGTACAGGACGACGCCAGCAGGTGCCTGTACTGTCAGAATTTAGGCAAAACAGATAATCTAAAAGAGATCATGAACGAAAGACTCAGAGCTTAACGAATCTCGGTAATTTACTAGGATCAAGAAACGGCTATCAGAACCCATCCCTAAGCATCCCTATCATGAAATGGGAATTTTTTTTAAAAAAAAGTAAGAAAGACAATAAATGGACAAAAGAAAATAGAACAAACACCAATTATTGATAACCAATGTAAATCAGTGTAACCTCTTACACTAAATTTAATATCGTCCAATATTATTTTAAGGCAAATTAGGTTGTTCCTCTTAACTGTACCTTAACGTCCTGGGTCCTGAGCAGCCTTGTTTCATGTTCACTCTCCATCATTTGTCATTATTTTACCTCCATTGCACAGTCTGAAGAGATGCAATGCATTTTGGGGCAGTTAGAGTATGTCAAGTAAGCTCATGTCGCGTACTCAGAAATTCTTGCTAATCTAGTATACATCCGGGTATTTCTTGCGTGCACAAAATCCACATACTATGCAGTTGGAACGCACTACATACTCAGTTTTACGCCACACTTAATATGAATAGTATGTTAGTATGCAATTTCAAACGGAGCTTAACACTGCAGGTCTGAGAGTTGTTCTGGGCTTTTAGGAGGCAGACATGACCAGAATACAAAGTGATGTTTGTTTGTGGGCTTCTGCTGTGTAGGCGAGTCCAACAAAATCCACTATTTATACACACACACTAAGTGTGATCATGTTGTGTCTTGTGTCAGCCTGGTCCTGCTGGTTAAAAACACTAAAGAAAAGGTAAAATAATAACAATGACCTTTATAAAATTGGTGGTATGACATCATGTGAAGGGAAGAGGCCGAGAAGTGGCCCTTTTTGTGAAGACTGAGATGCTGATGAGACGGACAGGCTTTGGGTTTCTGAGGCTGGCCTTCATCCAAATGCAGAGAGACGCAGAGAGATTTCTGTAGCTTGTAAGTCGCCCAAACTCAAGGTGTTTTTGTGTTTGTGTGTATGTTTTTGGACACATTCAGGGTTGAATACAGGAGGAAAAACAGACAGAAAGAAAAAGTGGTTCAAAGGGTCAATGTGTGTGTGTGTTCCTTTGTTGTTTTCATACTAAACAAGACTTAAAGGACTTCACAGGGACAGAACTAAGCCAATTTAGTATTAGGATTAGGTTTAGGTCAGGTTTGGGGTTAATGTTGAGGTGAGTTTAGCTCAAAGTAAAGTCTTGAGATTAGAACTGGCTTCAGGTTTTGGGTTGAGTCCAGGAGGAAGAACAAAAAGAAAGGAACACTGAGTGGTTTTGTTTTGCATGTGGTGCTAACAACCATGCATGTAACACCTGTTTTGAGCTTTGTAATAATACATTATTCAGCTACTCTAGTGGGCTTGTTATGGTTTATTTAGCTTTAGAAGTACAAGAATTTTCTTAACCCCTAACGGAACACTTTGTTGTTCACTTTATCTGAAAAATTCAAAATCACCAAATTTAGAGATATGTACATATACTTTATATACTGTATGCATATGCGTATAAAGATGTCCTCACAAGGACTGAAAAAATCGTATTTTTGAAGGGAAATCCTTGAAAAGTCTTTCTGAGAGATTTTTTAAATTTCACTGTGTGCTGCTGAGATTTGAAAGAATGTTTATAGTAAGGGTTAATGTTAATATAAATTTAATTCTAATATTAGAATACGGTTCTGGTTAACAGGGGAAGACGAAATCCTATCTGCAAAAATATCCTGAAATTGCCCTGAAATATGAAAATCTTAGTATTATTTATTCTAAAGGTGTATTTTGGTCCTTTGTTAAGCTTTACAAAAAAGCACACGTTTTACATTTAAAATATTACCTTTCCATTGTGAAATGTCAGAAAACCACGTGCGCCTATATGTTTGCATCACATTGTAATCACATTTGAGATGAGTTTCACATGTGATAAACCACATGTATGTGAAATGCTATTATGTGATAGCTCCTATAAAATGAATGTTTTCACAAGTGATGTCTTACATTTCACATGCGGAATATCTGAAAATCACATGTGACCATATGTGATAAATTCACATATGTGAGGAAAAAATCCAAATTTGTCTAGTTTTGAGCGAGAAAGTTCAATCTTGGCTTTGGAGACTTAACTCAAGGTCCATGTGGTTGAAAGCTCTGGAAAAAAATAGTAACGTAGTGGACATTGAGGAATGATTTGTTTATTTTTCTTTTCTTGGTCAAAAGTTATTAGCTTTTGAGGAACAAAGTTGTTTTAGTGATTAAGCAGTGATGGTGGGTTTCAAATGGGAATGCCACCCATTTTAAGAATGTACATACATTAATCTTTTATTGTCTACAAAGCTACTGTAAAACCAGGTTTTATCCTGGTTCTTTAGTTCCTTAAACCCAGACTAGATTTAAATTCTAGTTCACACCTGCTAAACTTTAATGTGGCATGGACACAATTCTTGTAGAATCTTATCCCAACAAGGTCAATCTTGGAAATAGGGGTAGTTTTTGTTCAGGATTATTTTAGGATCAGGATTTAAGATTGTGTTAATAAAGTTAAGTTTGGTTATGGGCCTTTTAAAAAGTAGTGTGATAATAGCTAATAGTCTAGCAGAGCACCCTGGTCCCTGTTAGCGCTCAGCTTGTAATGGAGGTTATTTGTGTTTCCTCTCTGTCTCTCAGCGTTGTGGATTAGCAGGGATTTGGTCGTCCTGGCTCACCGACTTCTCTATGGGCTTTATACAGCAGAGTGGACTGACCTCCCCTCCTCCACCTTTTTGTACCTCTGCAGCCAGCACACTCTAACGAGGGCTGGTTTGTCTGGGGGTCCTCCTCACAGCCAAAGAGCTTGTTTATTTTCGTCGCCCGGGAAAATGCAGAGGTTGGCGGCAGTCGAGTTGAGGTTAGAAAACCTTAGTTTAAGGAGTTTCTTGAGGTTTGAGACATTCCACTGTTTGTTGTTAGATTAGTTTGGGGCTTTATTGCCTTCATGTGACAGCTGATTTAGAAACAGATTGGGTTTTTTGATTGAAGTGTCAAAAATAAGTGAAAATGTTGTCCCACCAAAATCCCCAAACACTTATGATGGCTTATGAACGCTAATGATATTAAATGGAGGCAATATTGAAGATGTGGATTCAGAGCCCCATATGTTTGAGTTTCCTAAACCATGTTATGTGTTCCTGGAGGTATCGTGAGATCAAATCGACGTTGTTGAAAATAGATTCGTCAATGAGTCTTCTGAGGTTGATGAGGTTCCTTAAAGGAACATTTCATTAGTCTTTTATGAAGTGTTTGCACAAAGAACATAATAGAACAACTGTTTATCTTAGAGGCTGGCAGACACGCCACCAAGTTCCTCAACAATCCACAAAAGACCGGGGAACATCCAGTTGTGTTGAGGTTACGAGAAAAAGTCAGGGTCCAGTAGACAATTACAAATATTTTTATGGAGCTCTCTTAGAAGTGAAAGCACTTTGGTTTTTATCGTTAAAAAGTGGGTTTCCCTTTAAGAGGGGGTCCTTGAAGGTACCCTCTCTGATGTTTCAAAACCTTGAAATAAGGTCTTAGGAGTACTGTCAGATCAAATGAACCGTTTTAAAAAGGGGCTTTGTTAAAGAGCCTTCTGGGGTTGACAGTGTCCTTGAATTGCTTTCACATTTTGTAAGCCTTTCTGGAAATTACGTTCTGAAAAAAGTGACGGAACCAAAAAGGTTCATAGAAGATGCGTGTATTCTGGAGAGTAGGGAGCTTGACAGGGAAACAGAGTCGAGGCGAGAAGAGAGGAGGTTCTGCTGGGATTCGATCCAAAGTAGTCTGACAGCATCAGAGAACATTATGTATAAAACAGACCAAGGAATAAAAGAAACACTGCAGTAGTGATGGGGTTTGTCAGCTGGACTGCAAAATGCATTTTGTAATTGTAAATTGCGTTAGATTTTTCTGGATGCACTCTGCTGCTACTGGGGTTTTTCACTGCGTCCTCTGTGATTTTGTTCACTTCCTTTTATGTGTTTAGTGTGTTTGTGCTTTAAGTGGGTGAAAATGTTGGGCAAAGATCATCATACAGTGGGTTATCTGATATAAATGAAAACAAAACACATTTTATCTGCTGAAAAACAGAAAACTCAATGATGTCATAATTGAGAAGAAATGTAATACCCATCAAATGTCAAAGGCCTCTTTTAAAGAAAGAATCCACTTTATTGAATGGTTTTTATTCAGTGTGTGTGTGTGTGTGTGTGTTTGTGCGCACGCGTGTGTCCGTTCATGGTGTACTGTGACAGGGTGTGCGATCTTGTGGTTGACCCTTCCCATCCTGCGTTGCTCCGTCCCTGCCCAGCTTCTTTTTTTTTGCCGGGCAGAGATGGTGGTGGTGAAAAGGTCACGTGTTTGGACAAAATTAAAGAACTGGGGTTGTACAGTTGTTAGATCCTAAATTCATAAACCATGTTGTAGTTGTAGCTACAGTAGCTGCTGTACCTGGATCAATATTAATTTAATTGATATATTTCACTATTTACAGTTTTTACAAATCTATCAAAAGCACATGATAAACAGCATTTAGTCACATGGTTTATTTTTCATGTTTTTACTTTAACAAAATCCTATAATTTACACAAGCATTGCATGTTCCATGAAGCATCTTTCAAATTATATTTGAGGTGTGGGATGGCTGAGTAATTAAAGATCGGTCGGCTCTTGAGAGCAAAAACAAACGACAAAAACGACCAAATACCCCAAATTATGTTTTTTTTTAATTACATTAATTTCAGGGATAAATCCCTTAAAATCTCTGTAGCTTCTATTACATATAAAAAAAAAATTCTGTACAGTATAAACTTTTGACTCTGGAGAAATTTAAATTCTAAATGATAGTTGTTTTGATTCATATTGAATATAATATTTTTTCTAACATTTATGTTCAGAAATAGAAATTGTGCATCTTAATTGTACAATGCTTGAAAGATTTTTGGATTTGTTGCAGGTTGTGGTATTTTGCAGAGGTGTATGCAATGTTTGTGTGTGTGTGTGTGTGTGTGTGTGTGTGTGTGTGTGTGTGTGTGTGTATGTGGGGCTATATATACAGTATGTATATTGTACACATTTACACGTGTGTGAGGGTGTGTGTGTGTGTGTGCATCTGCCAGTGATTTCCAGTACTTTGCGTGTGTTGTGGTGTGTGTGTGTGTGTGTGTGTGTGTGTGTGTGTGGGAGTCTTTGTATATGTGCCAAACCGGTCCAGCTGGCATCAGTCGTAACTGTAGCTGAGGCCGCTGTATCGGTCACACACACACACACACACACACACACACACACACACACACATAGTCGACCACATTCCAGTTCTGTACGCCTGTAATTATCAACCTCTTCTGCATCGACTAGCATGTTGGCGTGTATTCAGCGCTGGTCTATACACGCCTGATTCAAACCCTTCACCACGTACACGCTTCATTTTCCTCCACACGCGCTCGCTATAAAACCCCTCTATTTCATCTTGTGCGGCTGTGCCGACCGCAGAATGTAATTACACACTAACTGGGGTTTGATATTGAGACTGGCTGAAGATTTAAGGTTTTATCCAAAAAGAAGGTCTGTGTGGTAAAAATAGGCTCGAAGTGGTCCCGCAGCTCGGAAGAGAGGAAAGCCTGTTCAGAAGCTGGAAAGGAAATTAGCTTTGTTGTCTACACACCGCGGCGGTTGGTGCATTTTTCAAAATTCATCAGACACCTTTTGCACAGCCAGACACGCTCGGTTTGTGTATTAAAGCGATGGAGGCTTCACCTTCATGCCATGTACTGATCAATCCTTGGCCTGCATTTCAATAGCTCTGATGTCGGATTTCAATCAAACACATGTTTAGGCACATTTGACCTATGTTCTATAAAGACAGTTAGGTAGTTGAGGATGTCTGCACTCTTCCATACATACATCCATAAAATGTGTGTTAGAAGGCTTAAGACACCTGCACATTATAAAGGAGGAAAACTGTGCTAACAGAAAACTTATGTCAAGAGAGCATCTTTAGATCTTGTACCACAAAATCAGCACTAACAAAGAGCTAATAGAGAAAACTAGAAAAAGCATTTGTTGTGCATTAAGTGGTGGCTCGAGCTTATTTTCTCCTTACAAAAGTATGCGTGGTATGCACTGTTTGGAGGGTCTGAGCAGAGAGTTTGACTTTTTGCACACCAGCTCCAAACTAAAACTCCACACATGATCAGTCACATGCTCAAAAATCGGACACCTTACGTAAGGAGGCGACTCTGGAAATAATGTGAAATTCGCCACAAATGCTGCAGGTGCTCAAACAAAAACAAAAAGCAAAATTGTGCAACCCCTGCAGTTGTAGGACTTGTGTAGTGGAATGTGGCTAAATCAGAAATCTATGCAGTATTATGTTTGCAAGTGCCTTAGCTAACTATAGTAACTTAGCTTGAGAAGGGACACTGAGACAGACCGACAACATTGAGTTTGTCAGTATACCTTTTCCTCTCTGGTAGACATAGGGTGCTAAAATGTTTTTAGCTAGCTACAGGCATTTTGTTAGCTTTTCAGGTGGGCGTGGTTGACGCGTTGCGTTCTGTCTCTATTGCTTACACTTCTATCCTGATTGACAGGTCGCTGGAGTAGTGACTTGTCAGTCACAAGGTAGCCACGCCCTAAAGCATACCCAGCTTCATTGTCTATTTTACTCTAAATGGAAAATGTTTACTAAGGTAATAAATCAAGTGAGAAGTAGGGTCATTTTCTCATAGACTTCTTTTTGCAAGCAGCAACCTGCTGGCCATTAGAAAGAATGCAGGTTGAAGGCACTTCCGCATTGGCTTCACTTTTCAGACCCGGAGGTTGGTGCTTGCATATGATGACATTTAGATGGGAAATTAAAATGTCAGTGATGGTTTGATGATTAATAAGTCAAATCTAGGTGGTCCGTCAGTAGTGTTGGTTGCCTAGCAAGTACACTAATGAGTCTCCATGGACCAACAGTTGTCCAATGGGAAACAGGGAGGAAAGAGCAGAACAATACCATAAATGGCAAACCTTCAGAAGGGTTGATGTAGTATACTAGTACATGACAGAGTTATCTTGAGGAGAATATTGTCTTCTATCACCTTTAGATGATATAACATCAACAGTGATCTGAGACAGATTTTATTTGTTTTTCTTGGTTTCTAGATGTTTCTAAATGCCACCTGAAAACTGTATACCTTGTGTCATGTTTGGTTTGTTTTGTCTGTACGTGCAAAGGAACTAAATCTACACCTAAAAGAAAGTTGAGGGTGAAAAAGTGTTGGTTCTGTTTTCAAAGCTGGATCTTGTGGCATAAAGAGGTTATCTTTGTCTCTCTATATAGATCTATGCATTGTAGGCATAGCAGATGTCTGTTTTGTTGTGCTGCGAGAGCACCGAGCAGAAAACATACAGAACACAGACGCTTTGAAGACTCTGATCTGATCAAACTGGCTTTGGCTGTTTTATATTGAAAATCTTTTACTGTGTTTCCTGAACAAAGTGTAAATAAATGATCCTTTAAATGAATGAATGGAAGATTGAAATACAGTATAGTGTTGATGTCCCTGTTGGGTAAACAAATCCATCAATATTCATACTATTGTTTATTTAATAATACATCCAATTATTATTTGATTAAGAGTAAATGTGTCCACGTTGAGTCAATTGATTAATCAATAGTCAAACTACCAATTTTAACAGTTTATTTTAATTCTCATCAGAAAAAAAAATCTTGGAAGGAATTATGGGACCAGATTTTAGGGCAACTTTCGAAGAAATTAGTGCTTGAATGAATGAATGAATCATTTAAGTTCAACCAACATCAACAGTGGTTTAAACTTCACTTAAAGTAGTCGGTATGGTTAAATGAAAAATGAAAGAAAGCATAAATAAATAAATGGATTGACAAATGAATGGATAATCATAATTTATAATTTTGTCTAGTTCATTGCCCCCCATTCATACTAAATGTTATTTTGTACTGTATGTTGGAAAGAATTTCACTTTGAATTAATTAATTATTACTTATGCTGCTGATTTTTGTGTAGCCCCACTCTTTATACCCAGTTAAACTGAAATTTAAGTAATATATTGTGGTAATGAAAATGAATGAATGACTAATTATATTGTATTATTGTATGTAGTTTGTTGTCCCCTCCTTATAACCTGTCTATATAGTTATGGTCTGCTAACGCTAACTTTGTTCGTAATTCCATTGACTTCACAGATTAGGTAGTAAATAAGTGGATTAAATCTTTTCCACTCCTGTGAATGGATTTCCAGTAAAGATAGGGATTTGTCCTTGTCGAGATGATTCCCTCTGCTAACTGCCCCCTCTCTTTTCTTCTCGTTCTCCTGCAGGCAAAACAGAGAGGAGTTCGTATTCGTATGGCAGAGAGTCCAACCCACACTGCCACCAGGTCAGTCCCACTTTACATTTCTTCTTTTATAAATGCAGAGTGGGTGTGTCGCTTAGCTTTAGTGCTTTTCTGTGTCAAAGCAGTAAACATACTGAGGGAGACAGAGGAGCGCAAACTCTGCAAGCGCCTGACTCTTCATCCGTCGCACTGGACTTTAATAATGGCAAAGAGTTGTGTCGAAGTGGAAAGCAGGAAACAGGTTCAAGTCACCAAGG
Organism: Maccullochella peelii; assembly: GCA_002120245.1. NCBI lineage: Eukaryota > Metazoa > Chordata > Actinopteri > Centrarchiformes > Percichthyidae > Maccullochella > Maccullochella peelii. The sequence continues at coordinate 21,495 of LKNJ01003560.1, forward strand.
ACACAACCTGCAGAACTTGAGCAAGGCGAGAATGCTGACATCCTGCAAATGAAATATGTCTGGGTTGTTTTTAAATTTCTTGAACCAATATGCAGCATAGACCTAAATGACCTAGCAAGACCTAAAGTGCACTAAAGTCCCTGCTGCTTTTGTTAAACATTCATAGAGTAGAAATTAGCATGTAGCTAATCGCTTACCATATTCTTTTTTGTCTGAATTAGCATGTAGTTTGTTAGCATGGTCACTTGTAGTTTCCTTGGTGAAAGTAGAGAATGACCTGCAGAGCAGAGTGAAGCATTGCTGTTTGACAGAGACCCACTGGTTTTGAAGATTATTGAAAGTTATTGAAAGTTACTGAGGATGACACGTGTGGCCTCAAGGTAACACTGAAAGGGACATTAGAGTGTCTTTAGCTTCTGCAATGTGAGTGTGATGTATTTCCCACCACGAAAACAGTCGGGTTTAGTCACAAGAGAGATTAAATCAAATCCTTAAATTTGATTGGATTGTTAAAAAGTGGGAAAAGTATCTATCTATCTATATATATATATGTATCTTGCTAGCTATCTATCTATCACCTGATGAACACAGAGTTTAATATTCAACTCTGTTATTCAACACCACAAAAATATCTGGCTGGGCTGGGTTGATGAGACGAGTTTGCAGGCTGAAAAGCCAAAACACTAAGCTAAAAGCCCAGTAAAGCTGCAGAGTTGGTGACAATTCTTTGCAGGTATGTCACAACAAATTCCATCCATTTTATTCTCCATTTTATCCTTTAATGCAGCTATAAAATAGTCTTCGACTTGGTTGCAGATATTGTTACCTGCAACTTTTCTGGTGTCTTTAAATCATGCAGGTAGCAGCACCAACAGGTGATCTGCTTGTTTATTATCTAGCATCATCAGTTATTTAAAGTTCACATAATAAAAACTATAGAGCACGTTCAGCTTCTTATGTGTCAATCATCCTCACGACTGAAAAAAACAACAGCTGTTACATGTTTTTTATATTTTTATATTTTCCAGAGAGAACTTCACCACATATTCCCAACTTCATGAAGCAAATAATTATTCATTTTAACTTTCAGTGTTATTGTTTTAAAAGGAATATTTATCATCGGCGGTGGCGCCAGGTGTTGTGAGGACTTTGGTAATAGCGAGGTTTTGAATCTGCACTGTAATCTTCCTGCTCAGTTCTCATGGACCATATGCATCCATGAGGAGATGCACGTTGATAATTAAGAAAATGTACAGGTGTTGGCGTCTGATTCTGCCGGTGGAATAACAGAGAGAAGCTTGATGTGCTCGCTGTAATTTGATGACCACCTTCAGATTTCTGAAATTAAAACAAATCGCATACGTTCCATTCAAGCACAGGCTGTTAGACATGTTGACTGACTCTGATGTTACGGATTTATTTTTCTTTTGGTCTTGAAATCTATTAATTAAAGCTTATCAAAGAAGTGAATTTCCATGCTTATGAAAATCAAAGTTGTGCTAATAGATGTTACAGATGATGGATATAAGAAGGCTGTTACAGTTCCTGTTACAGAGCAAGATGTTTGGGTTTGGGAGATCAGGGGAATTAGATCATGTTATTTAATTGCTCAATAATTCAGATACGCAGAAGTTTCATGTACAATACACCTTTCATAGTTGCAGCAGAACTTTTCAAACAGAAGACTTTGAATAATGTGTGAATACAGAAAACGTTGTAGCTTTATTGATTTGTTTTATATAAATGAAGATTTATTCCAAAGTGAGATATCAACCTTTTGAAAAATGACCTTGGAATCAGTTGAAATTGATACACCCACACAGTATATTTGTTATCAGGACCATCCAAATTCAAGGTGGAATTATACTGGAATGAATCTGTGCACTGGCTTTAGTAGAACACAGATACACCACATACACCAGATACCACAGTCCCCTTTAAAGCCCAGTTCAGACCAAAGATTTGTGACGAGACAAAACCGTTTTAGAACGTTGCAGGAAAAGTTGCAGCAGTGTGNACCGGCCCGTCTCAGCTCGACTCAAGCCGGCTGATGGCGTCGCCTGAGACTCAGCTTGTCAAGTCGCCAGTGGCTGGTTTTAGAACGTAAGACATGTCACCTGTTTCAACAGCCAATCAGCTCGTAGCAAAGTCAGCTGGTCATCTCGACCCGCTCGTTTTTTTATGTTTTCGCCGTTTATCAACACTACAAATGCAACTGTAGCAAGTAACTCACTATCACTAACCTCATTCATATTTTAAGATGCTACAAATCATAACCAGCTACAAAAAAAGCCTGCAGATAGAACGGAAGTACAGAGAGTCGTTACTATGGAAACAATACACCGTCTTGTCTGGTTGTATTGGTGTAAACTAGCAGGTTTCAGAACATTGCAGACCGGCACATTGCAAGTAACTGCAAGTTTCAACTCGTCTCGTCGTGAATCTTTGGTCTGAACTGGGCTTTAGGGCAGCCTATGTCTATTGACTCTCAAGTAATAGACGCTTAGTGACACCCTTAAACTGTATTTTACTCACTTCCAGCAGTGACAAATTCAGCGACATGGTCTTTGGCGTCCGCCCATAGGAGTACAGAGCTCTCTTCAGCATACAACTTTAAAAATGCTTGTTTAGTTTCATATAACAAGACCTTGAAGAGAGAGCATCCTCAGGCTCTCTCGTCTTAGCCAAACTGGATCCACTAGATTTTATGTTCAAATTTAATCTTCACATAATCAATTTTTTCTTTCTTTGTTTTAAGAAGACGCTTTGTGTTTTGGAGATGAACACCAGTGATTAGGGACACTTCTGCCTAATGACAGAAAACGTGGGTGCCAACAGGGGTGATCAAACCAAACAAAATGATTGACGGTGGGCCAAATCTGGTTGCCCAGGGCAACTGGGCAACCGTTACTGTCGAGCCTTGTGAATGAAGAGAAGACAGAAAGTAGAGTGAAGGAAAGTGAAGGGAGGCAAAAATCCCAGTGTGGCATTTGAAGGACATTAAGGGTAAAAAGACCTTCCTGCCTTTTGGTTTTGATCTTTTTCTTTCTGTTACGAGGACAGGATTTGGCCCTGACAACCTTGTGAACAAAGACACACGCACACACAAAAAGAGAACGAACATGCCGGTCAAATCTGCCCCATGCCAAGTGTGTCAGTTGTACTGGAATAGTTTTCATACAGACGTCTTCCCACCGGTGGAATTCAAAATAGCTGCTCACTGGTTTATAAGTCGATTCATTTAGTCAGTTCTTTTTTGTTGCATTGATTTGTTAACACAGTCAGTTATTTGTTCATTTATTTTCTGATTTGTGCATTAATTTAATAATTTTTTTAGTACAGTCTTTCATGTATCCAACCTTTCATTCATTCATTTGTTCTCATACTTTATTTCTTATAGCAATTTTCTCATGCATGCATTTGTTCATTTGCGGATTCATTCATGTTTTCATATATCTGTTCTCCAGTACTTCAGAGTACGTTCATTTATTTACATTTTTTTCTTATACTACTTTGCTTAAGATTAATCTGTTTGTTTTTGATTCATTCATTCATGTATTCATTTATTTTTTTGGTCATTTGTATCTTCAGTCATTTCTTAACTCATCACTTTCAATATACAGTTCATTCATTCTTTCGTTTATTTATTAATTTGACTCCTCATCTGTTCACTGGTTCATTCATTAATTCGTTTATTCATTCATTCAGTAGGCGATTTGTTCATTTATTGGTGTATCCATCCATCCTTCCATCCATCCATCCATCGGTCCATCTGACCATTCATTTATCCATCCATGCATTTATTAATTCATTAATTAGTTGATTCATTCATTAATACATCCATTTATTCATTCATTCACTCATATATTGATTAGGTAGATTGCTAATTTATCCATTTAATATATTCAGCCATCCATCCATTTGCCAATCTGATCAGTTCATTCATTTACTCATACATTCATTCATTCATTTACTCATTCATTCATGAATTCCTTCATCCATCCATGTTAGGTGGTTTGTTCCTTTATTCATTTAAAAAGTTCAGCCTATCATCTATCCACCCCTCCAGCTGAACACTCATTTATTCACACATTCATTCATCCATTTGTTCATCAGTCCATTTTTTGCCTTCATCCATTTGTCATTGTCCATTGGTCTACTCACTGACAAATCCATCCATCCATCCATCTGATCACTCGTTTATTCACTATTCAACCATTTACTATATTCATTTGTTCATCTAGTAGTCCATTTGTTGACTCGATTGCTCTCTGATCCATCCAGCCATCCGTCCATTTATCACTGGCTGATCTTTTATTTATAACCACCTCTCATATCCAGCTGTGGCCTTTGTATGAGGCTACAGCAAACTGTAGAGGACAAAAATATGAAATAAATCAAACATTACTGCCTCACTGGCCATTTTCCTACTGGGCTGCTGTCAAATTATCCTGTTACACAGTCTGAATGGCTCCTGATGGAAATTGTTTGGAAATGGCAGATAAATTTACATGCTGGGCTGAAGTCCAAAATCCTCTGGCTTCATCCTCGGCTGTTAGTGAAAAGAAAAAAAAAACACTTAGTGGGGAGGATGAGCTCACACGCTAACAGCAGGAAGATTTCCAATGACCCCTGTTTATTCCACAACTCTCAGACCAAACCAAATAGATTTGTACCATTGGAGTTTTGAGGTAATTTAGGATTTGGTTCCACATTTTGGCTCCAGTTTTTGTTTTAGAGTGTTAAGTTTTGAATATACGCATCATAATGCTGCTATTGTGCTCAATCACAGCCGCAAAACTGCAAAGTTCCTCCAGCTGAGTTCCAAAACATTTAGCTAGACTACATTGCCATTTCATTTTCACTTTACTATTCAGTCTGACATTGTGTTGATGTTATCTGATTTCTGTTTGGGAGGGGGAGGTCTAGTTTGCTCTAACCAGTTGGCAATGACTGACAAATCCTTTCCATTGACATAATTTTCAGTCGACACAGAAGCTGCATTAGTGGTTTCTAGTTAACGTTTGTCATGTCGATCGAATCAACATGTCGATTTAAGAACTGTCATTTCTGTAAGTGGACTTACAAATATCACAATCTCATCCATTCTTGTTCCCACCTACAAAGGGTGCAAGAATGACCACTACTCCTGGTGGTGGCAGTACCAGAAGCTGCTGCTGACGGTGGACCTGATGAAGCAGTGTACTGAAAGAACCGCACCAGCTATAAGTCTCACACGCTCTTTGCTTCGACATCCCATCCTAAACATAGTCATATCGCTGGGAACATAAACCTCCAGTCTAAAATGAGCACCGCACACGACTGCGTTTTTCGTTACAGGTGCAGTGTAAAACTACCAAAAAAAGACAGACTCACTAAAGTAAAACCGCTCAGACTCACTACCACCCACTACTGCACGTTGAGCTGAAGCAGAGGCAGGGGAACCGGCCACTTTTTCCTCTGAATTTTTGCCCTTATGTCTTATAAAACATATAAAATCCTGCATTAACTTATCAGGAAAGGATAAGTATACATTTAGTAAAAAATTCAACCTACAAGTTCCTTTTTAACAGGAAGCAAAGGTGGAAGGTTAGACTCAAACCCACAACATTGAGACTACAGGACTGTTGCCTTAGCCTGAATGTATTGTAGCATAATTCACAATGAGTGTTTTGTTTGTTTGTTCATTATGTATTTATTTATTTTTTACTTCACTCTGTCCCTTCATCTATAACTCATTCATCATTCATTCATGCACAGTTGACATAAACGAATCAAACAGAGAATTTGCTCAGTCTGATTGGGGAGTTTTGATGTCACATAGTGAAAATGTTCAGTTACTGAATTCCAATTTTCTGGTGTTAATCCAGAGTTTGGTGTAGAATTTATGTTGTGGTTTGAAAAACTGTAGTTTCAAAAAATTACAGTTCATGATTTCTGTCAGGTTCAAGGTTAGGGTTCCAATTGTTTTAGATCATTTCTATAGGAAGAATTTCAATGGGAAGTTTTGTGTCCCGTGGTGTAGATCATGTCACGTGTCACATTACTGTTGATTACTTTAATTGTGTGTGTTTTGTTCATGGAGAAATTTATAATGATTTTATTGATCTTTCAGATAACTTTGGTAGTACTGGTTTCATCAGAGAGGTTCAGTGCCATAAATGCTGTTTCATTTTTTTATTTTTTTTATTTTTTTTAATTTTAGGTGGTCTCTGTTGATTGAGATTCTTTTACACCAATGAATTTCCCATGCTACATATGATGATATGATATACTAATAATGGTTTCCATTGCGAATGGTGTAAATGTGGGAGACTTGTGTTTGGAGTTTTAGGGTGATGCAGTAGCTTTTTGATTACGTTGTTACCTGCTCCTCTGTGTAGAGTTTGTATGTTCAGGTGTCTGTGCATCTGTCTTCAGTGTTGAAAATGAATGGATGGATAGTCCAATAGTGTCTAATGGTCCAAGCTTTCCATCCAGCAGAACAGTAAACCTCAGTGTATATTTTCCGCAGAGAGCCTTTATACTTCAGTAGTAATACAGGTTTTTATTTGGTATGAACTGCGGGTATCCTGTGTAAACTGGGAAGCTGACTGGGCCTCACTGGTGATTCTCTCCTAGCTGTAAATGGGTGGTGGGGGCTGGGAAACGTGGCTTCCTGCCAAAGTAAGAGCCCAACCCCCCCCACCAACAGCCAGCTCTTCTCCCATAAAAACATCCAAACACCCTCCAAAAACCATCGTCTGCTGGCTGAAGGTGACATGAATACACTCAAAACACCAGGGATGGAAAAGGACTGAGTCTGTTGGAATGGAACTTTTTTCCCCATGAATCTTAATTTCATTTTTTATTTATTGTTTTCTTCAGTATTTGCTGTAATTTTAGTTGCATGTAAAGCTACATCCATATAAACATACATATTTTAATGTAGTTGCTGTGTGCACCAGAGGTACTGGAGATTATTCTTTAATTCTTTCTTTAATGTCTTCTCACCATACACTGTAAATTTTGGAGTTAGGTAAAGTTTTTTGCCTAAAACAGCAGTTTTGTTTTTTTGTGAGCACTTTAAGGTCATTGTTTCAAACATACATTCTTGACCTTGGAAACAGCTTTTGACAGAACAATATCGCCTTAAGGTCCATTTAGTTGCTGATCCGGAGTTTTTGATCATATCACATGATCTTCATCAGCAGATGGAGTTCAGCAGCTCTCTTTTCCTGATGCTTCATTAAGAGTAATGTATCTTCTGCAGTGAGTGACACTGCACTGAGTTTCACACTGTAATTGACTTGACAGTTACTTTAAAGCTCAGTTATCACATGTCATGAACATTTTTACACCTGTCAGGGAAATACAGTACTTGGCTTATTTGCCAGGGTGAAACTGTTTTCATTAGGAAAAACAATTGGCATTGGTAGATCAATCAAATGTCTGAAAACAACCAACATTTACATTTTCCTGACAAGGGCCGCTTGTGGTCGTGTGAATAATGACTGTTATTTTTCTGAGGACCACAAAACCTGTGGTGAGGTGACAGGTTAGGTGTACAAAGTGTCTAACTTCGACACCGGAGACTGCTGTTCACATTTCTGTAGCTTTCAACCACGAATGGACTCGAACTCTCAATCTTCTGATCCGAAGTCAGACGCCTTGTCCATTAGGCCACGTGGTCACTTGCACAGCTTGCAACAGTTGCAGACTTATTGACTCATTGCAGAACTATCAGCCAGTACAGGAATCAAACTCAGTACCTTCAAGAATTAAACCGGGATAGAACAAACTAAAGTGGAACCATTTTGGAAGTAGAGTCAGGTGTGACCACCTCCCACTCCCAGCTTGGTGTCGGTGGAGGAATAAGGTTGAAATTGTAGAACACTCGCTTTGCACTGTAGACATCTTGATTTGTTAAATTACTATCACTGAAGAGTATGGGGGTTGAACCCATGAACTTGGCATTATTAGCACCACGCTCTAACCATCTGAGCTACCTGCCCTTCTTTGGGGGTTTAAGAAAAATGGTTGCAGAATTAATCAGGGACAGAACAAAAAAAACAATTTTGGACGTTTGATAAAGTTTTTCAGGTGACCATCACACTCAGTGTTCAGCCAGGAGTGACTAGCTTGTGCACATGTTTTACAGGCTGGAGGTTTCAACCACAAAGGAACTCAAACCCTCAATCTTCTGATCTGAAGTCAAACACCTTGTCCATTAAGCCACGTGGTCATTGACCAGTAAAGGAACTCAATACCATACAAAATTAAACCGGGATGAAGTTAACAAAGGTTGAATGCGGCCTAGACAGAAGAAATTGTAACATATGTGACCTATAGAGGTGTCATTAGGTGTTTTTTTGAAGTTTGGACAGAGCCAGGCTAACTGAGTCCCCCTGCTTCAAGTACTTACACTAAGCTAGACTAACAGCATCCTGAGTCCAGCTTTGTACTTAACACACAGACATGAATGTCCTTTAACATAGAGATGGCAGATCAGAAAACACTCATTTGATTCTTTTCATTTTTGTTACGGTCATTAGTGAAAAGGGTGATGAGGAATTGTTCAGCAGGGCCTATTAGGATTAGGAACGTCGGACAACTGGTCAGTCTATCTTTCCTTGGATCCATGCATGTCTCAGAAACCACTGACTGGATTTTGACGAGATTTGCTGATTCATGATCCCCATAAATCCTTATGATTGTGCTGACTTCCTGACCTTCCCGCTAGCACCACCTGCAGGACAAACTTTTCACTCTTTCACTATCAAAAAATATCAAGATATTTTTATTATGTACTGATCTCATTTCTGCTCCCCAGAGGATGAACCATTTAGACATTAGTGACTCCAGGACCTTTGCTTTAGCGCCACCCTTGGGACAAAATGTGACAGTTTTTAGCTCCACTGCTGGTAATCATCAGTATGTTGTTTGCTCTCTTCCCTCGTTTTATGGGCATGTCTGTGGCTTCACTGCTGCTGAGAGTATCACCTGAACTCCCATAACCACAGCAGAAACACCCTCATGGGTAGTATAATATACAGTCAGTACACACACACACACACACACATGCACACACACTAACACTGTGTGGCTTCTCTATGGCTGCTATCTTAAGCTATCTAAAGGGACATTCTGTCCACATAAGCAAAAAAACCCACATCATCTGGATGAAGGGATGGGAGAAGATGATCCTCACATATCTCTCTCTCTCTCTCTGTGTCACACTATCTCTCTCTCTCATATTACCACTATCTTTTACTGTCTCTCATCCCCTCACTCACTCTTTATATCTTCTTATCTTGCTGTTTTCTCCCTCTCTCAGTTTTTCTCTTCTCTCACTCTGTCGTTCATTCAAGCCAAAGCCACTGTGTTGGCTGCACGCACGCGTGCACACACACACCCACACGCACGCACCCACACGCCCACATACCCACATACCCTCAGCCACACCAAAGCACGTCTGTCATCCAGTTATCGCCTCACAGATCAGTAGGTTGGTCGTGGGCCGGCAGCTACAGCTGAGGCAGCAGCAGTCTGGATGTGAGGTTCTGGTGGAATGCAACATGAAAAAAAGCCTTTAACCCATCACACGCACGCACACACACACACACACACACACACACACACACACACACACACACACTCATGCATTCACACATCAGTCAGTGAAAAGTGCTGAAGGCTCCGTTTTGAAGCTCTGCGAGGTTTCAGAGGAGCTTAGAAGCTGCATTCACCCATTAAAGAAGGTGCATACACATGTACACACATACACTCATATATAATATTTATATATTAAAGTAAAGCACATGTATATAGATACAGTATTCCATAACCACACATTTGCTCTCTCTCAAACACACACGCAAGCATACATTTGATTTAACAATATTGAAATTCAAAAATGTGAATTATATATACAACATACTGTATATCATATCAGTAGAGTGTTAGTAATTAAAGCTCCGCAGCTCCACTCAGCATTAGCTACATGACAATATAAACTGTGAGCTGTGTTGAGTTTCCATCACCTGCTGAAACAGTAGCAGGTGTGTCATCCTCAGCTTCCTGTTCACCCCTCATCAGTCCTCAATGAGCTGAACTGGTCCTTTAAACTCTGACTGGTTATTACTGAACACATCTCAGCCTCGTAGTCTCTCTGTCTTTATCGCTATTTCTCATTTCTCATCTGTCCTTTCTCTCCTTTTGTCCTTCTTTCTTTCCCTATATATATATGTGTGTGTGTGTGTATACTATATATATATATATATATCATGTATAATGAATCCTTTGAGACTCTGCTTTTCAGCATATCCTCTTGAGTTTTAATACATCTGAGTGGTTATATGGGAGTGTTTGATGATCCACAGGACGTATATCCATAACATAAAGGCTTTCTGCTAATGCGACTCCACTGTAAACAATGGGTGACAAAATCTACAGTCATTCAGGCTCTAGCAGTCTGAGTCAGATTTAGGATTAAGTGTGTGTCTTTCAAAGTTACAGTTTGCAGTTCCCTCTTTTTGTTTCCACAGATGAGACGAGGGAGCCTCAAGATCTACTTGTATAAACTGATTTGTTCCTCAGTGGCACATACACGTGATTTAAGAAAATGACGGCATTTGCCAATTTTGTCGCACTTTGTCGAATTTTTTCCATATTCGGTACAAACGTAAATCACGAGTGGTCCAGATCTGTCGTACAATATATTTTTTTAGAGTTCATGATTTTTTTTGGCACACTTCATCACAGCAACTTCTACAGTTAAGTAGAAACAATTCTCTCTCTCTAACAGCTGCCTCAAGGTCTTTATGCAGGTCTCTCTCCAGTATCATACACCTGACAATGCAACTTGAGCTACTCTAGGCTATAATATTCTCTCATCTAACATCTCTGTGACTGTCACATGACCACCTCTCATATTAGTCATGGACAGCTTTGTTTTAGCAAGACTTTTGTTTTAGCTTCTAACTTCATGTTAAATGATTTCCCTCTCTTTCTGTCACAGTACAGCGCTGCTCTGATGGCATGCCATTGACAGCTGTATAATTATGCTTTTCTTATTGTTTCTAGTCCTCTAATACAATTACTGACACTGCTAAGTTTTTTGTCTGCTGATTTTCAAAAACAGAACTTAAAGCTCTGCAATGTGGAATTCTTCTTTTTACTATTTGGTAACATTTTTGTGTATGAAACTTGGTACCTCCTCATACTCGATTTTACGTCATACTTAGTATGAATAGTATGTTAGTATGCAATATCGAAGATGTTTACATGGATGGATATTGGCCAAATCTTTATTATATCATTGCATATACATTATAAATATAATAGTTTAGCATGCACACCTATATCTAATGCAAACCAATGCAAACAATACGTTATACATCCTTAGACAGTAGACACTTTACTGTATTTCTGGATGGTTTTGATGCATTGTTTGAAACAAAAGTGCAGTTTTCAGAATAGGTGACACTAACACCAAAACTGTGTTTCCATTTGCAAAGCAGCAAATGAACACAACACCTTGTGTTGTGTTCTCAAAACTCTTAATACAATCATGAAAATCACATACTGGTGTCTAAAAAGAAAATACTGTGTCCTCACTCGAGACAGCAAAAAGAACAGCAGCTATCTTTTTCAGCACAGCACATCAAGTTCAAACCTGCAGTCATTTAGTGGTGATAAACAAAATGAAAAGGTTAAAAATCAACAAAGTATTGTTTACTGATTCATATCTTCACTGTGATTTGTCATCGATTTTTACCCACATAACTTACTATAATATTCTCCCTGGCCAGCCGCCTTAGTTAAATAGTTTGTGTGACAAATTTAACCTTAGCACGACTATCTATCTAAAATAACTCTCCTCTCCTCTTCCATCCATCCATCCCGTGCATCTTTGTTTGTGGTGAGATTTTCCACTCACAGCTGCTCTCCAGCTCTGAACACACACACACACACACAGATACACACACACAGTGATCCAGCTGCTCGTTGCTCTCAGGAGACTCTCAGCCGTCGTTTAGTCTCATTTGCCGGCCGCACAGATTGACACCTTATTTTATTTTACTATTGATCACAAACACACACTGCTGGGCTCACATACACATATACTGTGTGTGTGTGTGTGTGTGTGTGTGTGTGTGTGTGTGTTGATACATTAGCTATGACAGCTGACAGTTTGTGTGTATGTGTGTGGTATCCATTATATGAACATTCTGAGCTTCAGGACCACCCGCTATCTCTATGACGTGATGGAGCTACTGGGTTCCTTTAGTTACAGTTGGAGAAAAATATCCACTATTTTTAATCGCACATAATTAGGTCATTTCTTTTTATTTAAAAACTAAATTCTAGTTGAATAAGGCCAAAATAAGTGTAAATGCTGATACAAGTCATGTAAATCATAAAGAGTTTTTAGCTTTGTTTATTCATTCCTATGGGAAAGTGCTGTGACTACATGTCTTGAGCCCTCTGCACTTGATGTCACAGAATGAGCAGGAGTGAGCTCACATTCCAACATTAGCTTGCTACCGGTTAATGATGTGTATATATAAATATGTCGTAGAAAGAAAAAAAATTCCATCCAGTATTGTGAAAACATGGATGGATTCTGGTGAGCATCATTCAGCTGATGTTCTCATCTGAACCCCTAATGCAATTATTCTGTGTGTGAGAACTGATGCTCAGTCTTGACCGCTACACCGCTGGGTCAACTGAACTGTACAGCAGTCACCTGTCGGCATCAGGGAGCAGCGCATGTGCACGGATAAATGGGTGAAAGCATTTGTCATTATAATTTTGGTGAAAAACACAATATGACCTTATTCAACAAAAATCTTAAATGGCATTTTACCGGACAACTTAAATTGTGCCCTACTCTTTTTTTTTGGCTCTAGGAAAGCCAATGCTGGTAACTCAGTCCACCACTTTGGTCCAGACTGCAATATCTCAGCAACCACTTGAAAATTGTGTACATTCATGCTTCCCAGAGAATAAATCCTACTCACTTTGGTAAACCCCTAATCTCTACAGACAGATTCTGCATATGAACGCCAAGATTTTGGTATCGCAAGCGTTCTGGTTTTCGTTTGTAGTCTGTTTGTAGTGAATAATATTGATCAATCACGTTTGAGCAGGCTTTGGTTGTGTGCTGGTAAACAGTCCGTGTGGAGAGGAAAAGAGGCGGAGTGCACTGGCCGAAATGCAATCTCAGAACCCATCGGCTATCGTCTGACGAAGATTTAGCTTTTTATAAATCTCAGAACCCAAGGGATTAGATTTTTATTAGTTTTTTTTTCATTTATCTGCTTTCAAATCATCATCAGAAGATAGCCAGTGGGTTCCGAGATTGCTAATTGGACTGTAAACAATGACCGGCGCACGGAAGAGGAAGTCTTGTCATATGGAAATCTGCAAATCCGCTGGCTACACCGGAAGCCCCAAAACATTGGTTGTTGCCCCCAGAGGCTAAATCGTTGTCAGACATTAGCCGATGGGTTCCGAGACTGGTGATCCCCTAAGTTTCCCCCTACTGCCACCGTGTAGTTTTTAGTGAATTTCTCAATTAGTATTTCATGGATTAACATGAAATTTGGTAAAGACATTCATGTGAACTGTAATAACTTTGGTGATCTCCTGGCTTTTTATCTACTGCCATCATCAGATCATAATTTTAATTTTAATTCCCATCAGCTTCAGCTGTACTTGGGATTTGATGAAAATTAGCAAATGTTTGCATGCAAACTCGCTAAACTAAGATGATGAACGTGGTAAATATTACCTGCTAAAGATCGGCATGTTAGCATTGTCAATGTGAGCGGGTCGTCCATTGATCCCAGGGTTGGTGGTTCGATCCCTGTCTCCTCCTGTCCACATGTCGAAGTGTGCTTGGGCAAGACACTGAACCCTAAGGTGCTCCCGATGGAGGCCAGCACCTTGTAGGGCAGCTCGTTGCCATTGCTGTGTGAATGTGTGTGTGAATGAGACCAATCTGTAAAAAGCGCTTTGGGAACCGTTAATGTTGAAAAGCACTATATAGGAGAAGTCCATTTTCCTTTCTTTCTGTTACAAATTGTCCAAGTGCATTTTCAGCCATGCTACTTATGGTATTGTCAGTTTGACCTAAGGATCTGGAAACGTATTCCATTACTGCCCGTATGTGTTTTAGTGTGAAAAACAAAGCGTTAAGAGGAAACCCTGTGCGCTTGTTTTTTTGGGTGGAGTTACTCGGGTCAAATTATTTGATCGATTCATGCAGCAGTTGACTCAGTGTTTGTTTAACAAGTTCTCGTCAGGCATCATGGAGGCAAACCAGGGAGCTACTCTCTATCTCTGTCAGTGAAGCTAACCCTCTCCCCTCTCTGATGTGTCTAACATCAAACAGTATGCTGTCACACACATACAGAAACTGCGAGTGAAGTACAACAGCTGGTAACAGACACAGAACAGAACCGAGCTGTCACGCCTACACTACAGAGCTGACACACACACACACACACACACAGATATACACACAATTCTGCCAAAACTTTAATACACACACACTGATGCATACACTAACAAGTGTGTTTTTGCACTGATTCCCACATGCACACGCTCACACGCACTCACACACACACACACACTTGTACTTATAAGTCAACCAGTCTTGATCCATGAGATGTGGGGAAGCGAGCTGATATTTTTCATGTGTGTTTCCTTCATCAGAGTTCTGCAGGACTTCTCTTGAATTCTTATCTGTAACAGATGAAGCAGCAACTTCCTGGACCCCACAGGCCTTGAACCTCCTTTAAATAAGAAAGAAATGCAACCTAGGTCTTGGACATTTCTGAACATTGGTGCTGTGCTTTAATAAAAAAAAAAAAGAGTTTACTTTTAAGGCCATAGATTAAACTACTTAAAACTCCCTCATCTCTCCGAAGCTTCACCTTCATCTACACAGAGGTTAAGATGGACACAACTCAGTTTGGATCGATTTGATGAATTCTATTTAGCTGCTTCAGTTTCAGGGTCCTGGTATTGTGCTCGTTGGATCAGTGTCACGCTGCCATGGCTTACTGGGACAGAACAGAGCTATACTGTGACAAGTCAAAGTGTCCGGGAAGTCCAAACAACTGGAGAACTCCGTTTTTTTCTGAAAGCTCCAATATATCCGACTTGGTGCTAAACAATACTGAATTCCTACTGAAGATCAGTAAACAGTAATTAATTAATATAGTGCTATATTGACTGTACACAGTAACCCTCACAGGACCAATTTTGAAATCATACAACTATATTTACTTGTCTGCTAATGTCAGCGTTAGCAAGTCCTTCCCATCCCTACCTTCTATCCCATATGACGTTAATGCGGCATTAGGCCTTTCAAGGCCCTGAGAACCTATTTTCTCAATCAACTTGTTTCTATAAGTGACTGGGTTAAGGTTAGAGCACAACATTTTCTGAAAAAGCAAGAGCATTTCTGGTTATTTCATGTGTGAGATTTCTGTATTCGTGCTCTTACTGATTTGTAATTGGCAAGGCTCCGTTAGAAAAAGGTGACGTGTCACGCACGTCTGTGCACCATTCAGAGCATGCCAATATTTGATCAAAATGTAATGACTGTTGCGTGGTTATCTGCTTGTGTTGCCAGGTCACTGTCAATCAAATCTGATAGCCACACCCACCCAGCCCTGATAAAGCAGACTGTGTTTTTGAGTGTTTTTTTCCCAAACTTTAAATTTGATTGTTATTTATGTAGTTATGAATATTTAATGTTATTGAGAAATTCTTAAATTTGAAACTATGTTATTAGGAGACACGTTGGGGCTTTTCCCATTCACTTCAATATAGTCATAGTTTCTGTGCTAATGCAACATTAGGCCTTAATATCTTCTTAATGGACCAAAAAATAAAAAATTTGAATGAAATTAGGGTTTGAGATAAACTTATTGTGCAAATAAAGTTGTAGAAATTTGTAGAGACACTGAGGGCCTTTTCCCATTCACTTCAATACAGATTTTCATCTCAGACCAACCTCTAGTGGACATTAGAGTGAGTGCTGTTGAGTATACTTCACTACTGACTTTAAACCAACTTTTTTTTGGCCACTTTGGGGCAGCAGAAACAACTTGTGAACACAGCATTGACATATCGTCACCTTTTAAGTTGATATGGTGAACTTGTTAGCAAACAGTAGCTTAGTTGCACATCCTGCTACGGAGCAACATGATCATTCATGTGGAGTGGTGTTTGTGTCACCTGATGAATCTAAGTCCAGCATTCTGTCTCTGTTAGCTCTGTTTTTGGTCTCCACCAACTCCTGAGAGAACTATCTGGCTCTTTAGCTGCTAAATGCTCCACTGTGTTCACCAGCTGGCCTCTAACTGTCTGTCTGCTCTTTGGTGCAGTGTGGACAGTGAGTTTTTAGAGCTTTCTTACTAAAAACGATGCTATGCGAGGGGTGAGAGTGAACCAAAACACTAAAGTTGCGGGCCTTACAGATGTGTTTAGAAGTAGAATGCTGTTTAGAAATAAGAACGTCCATTGTGCAAGTTTTATGTCTACACTCCTGTGCTTGTTCCTGGTTATAATGACTAAAATGTCTCTACAACTACAAAGTAAAGGCAGCTGGGACTGAGGCATGATGGGAGTGATCAGTTCAAGATGGCACTGCGGGGAAGCCTATTTTTCATTCTCTTTTCATCTCTCTTTTCATCTCTAAATATAAATCTGTCTCTCCATCTATCATTCATTCACTTCCTGTTTCCTCCCCTTTCTTCCTCGATGATTCCCCCCTTCCCTTCTTCCTTTCTCCCTTTTCTTTCCCTCCATCAGTCCTTGCCTCCTTCTGTACTTTCCTCCCAATGTCTCTGCTACAACCTCTTTCTTTCCCTCTTCCCTTCTCTCTTGCTCTACCTCCTCCTTCTTTTCTTCACTCTTACCCTCTTTACATCCCTTCTTACATGACTCCTCCTTTTTACTTGCATCCTTTCTACCTTTCCTTCGTTTCCACCCTCCCTTACTAGCTTATATCTCCTTCTCTACCTCTTTCCTCTCCTCCCTCATTTCTTCCTTCCCTTCCACATTCATCTCCCTTCCTCACCAGCTCATTTCCTAAGCCATTTCCTCCCTCTTGCTTTTCTTTCTTTCTTTCTATCTTTGTCATCTTTCATTATTTTGTTCCCCCTTCTCTTCTTTCCCTTCTCCCTACTTCCATTCCTACTTCTGTTTTACTTCCTACTTCCCCTTTTTTCCTTTTACCACCTACTGTCTTCTTCCTTACCTATTTCCTTGCCTTCCTGCTTTCCCCTTCATTCCTCCCTCCCTCTTCTTCCTGATTTCCCGTTCCTCTCTTATTCTCTCCTGTTCTTTTAACCTTCATTCCCCACTTACTTGTCTCCCCAGTTTTACTTGCGTCCTTCATACCTTTTTCTATTTCCTACCTCTGAACGACACGCCCCCCCCCCCATTCTAATTGCGTGCAGGAAGCTGCCAGATATTGTGAGGTGTAATGTACTGTCTGATTCCTCTCTTAGTGCTCTTAAGTGATCGCTGTTTATTTGTCAAGCCAAGCGTTGAACGCTAATTAAGGAGAAATGCTTTGAACTGCTTTGTGAGTGTGTGATCGGTGTGTTTGAGTGAAGTGTGTGTTATTGGGTCTGTGTGTGTGTTAGTGTGTGGAGCAGTTTGAAGACGGAGGAAGTTGTCATTGGCCAGTCGATCCCTAGCTGCTTCGAGTGCCACTGCAGATGTGTGTGTGTGTGTGTGTGTGTGTGTGTGTTTGCTGTGATCTGTCACTGAGGTTTTTCTTGCTCTGACATCATTCTAAACACACATGCGTACACGCACACACACACACACACACACAGCAGCTGGTGCTCATTCTAAACACACATGCGTACACGCACACACACACACACACACACAGCAGCTGGTGCTTCTGAGACTCCAATGTGATGATGTGATTGGCCATTTTCTTTGTGTATTTGGGTTGTCGTGGAGGTTCTGCGACATGATTGGCTGTCTCAGTCTTTAACTTTGATAGTGTCAGGGAATCAGCTCAGTCTGTATCTTGGATGTAATTGGTTGCTGTAACTTTCCATAAATTGCTGTCTTTGTTGACGATGCTATGCTAATTGTCTTTGTCACTCCAGAGGGAATTGAACCTCTATCCCTGGCAGTGTTAATGCCGGGGGACTGAAAATGTAATTGTAGTTAGTGATATCTGTAGTGTTTGTTGTAGAAATGTTTGGTTTGTTTCCACATTTTTATCAGTTTTGCTGTATTAAAGTCGTTGAAGTATATGCTCCATACTGTTTATTTGTCATGCTGTGTGTGATGTTTGGAAATGTCTTTGAACAGAGATGTAGAGCTGAAGAATACACGAAAGCCTCTTTCACACATGGTTCCCGGTAAATTACTGGGATAACCTTTCAGGCACCGCTATGATTTCTGCCATAAAACTCAACAGAAGAAGAAGAAGAAGAAGAAGAAGAAGAAGAAGATGGGTCAAGGCCAGATGTACGTGTACGCGGCGGAAGACATCTTTTATTATTTTCAGGAACATGGCCAGTTTTTCTGCCAATGCTCTTGTAATGTATTTAATATTCAGTTATCAAATGATCCGCGAAAGCATTGGCAAGGAAACTGTACACACATACGCCATCAGCAGAGTCTCGTGATTGGTTCGCTCGCTCCACGTGAAAGCGTCTTTCGTCAGACCGACGTAGCCCTTTACGTGCTTGTCCCTGCCATGTTACTGCTTTCATTCACAACACAGCCGTACACATTTCCCCTGAAATGTTACCAGGTCTTGAGGTGGAAAATTGGCGGTACAGATTTCCCTGAATATCGATCCCTGCTCCCATTCACACATGACCCCCATGCAGTCTGTCCCTGAACATTTCAGGGACAGACTGCATGTGTGAAAGGGGCTCAACACTCCCCCTTAGCTGTGAACATGAGACAGCCAACCACTGACATGGCTTCTGCCATAGCAGTTGCTATCTTTCTGGGGTCCACACACTATAAAATGTCCAAATAAAACAATAATGCGATTGTGAAAGTAAGGTCCAAACAAAAACACATCACATATCATTTTTTCCTCTGGGTTAATCCTGCCCTGTTGATGGAACCATCACTGTTGAGCTGTTAACAGTAAACCATATAACTGACCAACCAGATTTTATAAATCCAAATAAATTACTATTTAGATTATCAATGCGTAATTAGTATTGATGTAATTATTATTACTAAATTACCAAAGATACACATGTATTCTATACCAACCTGTATTATAGGTGCTGTGTAAATACAGTTTTATTAATTGATTGATTGAATGATATTAGTGGATCACAGAGTGATATAAATAGTATAACTGCACCACAGATGTAATGAATATGTATAGTGCTAAGAAGATTAGTCAATTAATTTAACATAAAATGAATCAACAAGAACTTCCATAATTAAGTCATTTATCAAGACTATTTAACACTATTTTATCTAACAATATTTTCACTATTTCACTTTCACTATTCTGCCTTTAATAGAGTAAATGATTATTGATATGTTAGATGTAGGTCCGGATGTGTATAACGTCTGATGTGTGATATGTGTGGTTACACTGTTCTGGCTCCGTGAGTCCAGTTTTATTCGTCGTGTCTGCTGGTTTTACTGTTTCTGGTAGCAGCCTCAGGGCCTCACTCCCTCAGGAGTGTGTGTATTAGTGTGCAGATGTGTGTGTACATATGTGTGTGTGTGTGTGTGTGTGTCAGCTGGAGCGAAGCTGGCGTACAGGTGCGCCGCTGCCTCGCCAGCATTTCCTGGTAATTAATGACTTCTTCCTGCCTCTCTCTCTCTCTCTCTCTCTCTCTCTCTCTCTCTCTGTCTCTCATAGTTTGGATGGTGGAGAATTGATGACATCTGAACATTTGCTTTTTCAGTCACATGAGGACAGAGGGTTGGGTGGGAGGGAAGAAATTGAGGAGAGAGAAGAAACAAGGTGGGGGGAGTAATGGGGGGGCACGGGTAGTTAAAAGAGAGGAAGTAGTTCAACATTTTGGAAAATATTTATTTGCTTTCTTTCTGAGAGTGAGATGAGAAGATACCATATGTCTGTGTGTTAAAAGCTGGAGTCAGGGTCTTGTTAGCCTAACTTAGCATTAAGACTGGAAGCAGGGGGAAAAAAGCTAGCCTCTGTCCAAAGTTCATAAATACAACTACCAACTCATCTGTTGTTTTATGGGGAGCTATGTGCTGCTCCACAGTTAGCCATCCAACCTGACAACTATTTTAGTTTAACTATTTTTATTTTGTTCTCTCTCCTCATCTCTCTTCCTCAGACTTCCTGTTCTCGGTCCCTCTCCTGTTCTACATTTTTTTCCTGTTTCTCTTTTTGCTTCTTTTCTCTCTCTCTCGCTCTCTCTCTCTCCGTATATATGTCTGTGCCTCTCTCTCTGGTAATCTATCTTAGTTAATATCGTCTCTGTGAGCAGCTGGGTACCGAAGCCCAGTCAGCTCTGTGAGAAACAGACCTCTGGTTGTATGTGTGTGTGTGTGTGTGTGTGTGTGTGTGTGTGTGTGTGTGTGTGTGTGTGTGTGTGTGAGAGAGAGAGAGAGAGAGACACACACACAGAAAAAGATAGAGACAGGGAGAAAACAAGATAATGTACAAAGTAAAACAGAAGCAAGAGACAGCAAGGAGGAGTGAACCTGATGATTATCGCAACAGTGTAAGGCTGCAATTATACATATATATGTAAGATATAAATATCTCTGTGGATCTACGCAGAGCAGGGAGTTATGGGTAACTGTAGGTCGCAGAGGAGCCGACACATGCGCCTCCCAAATCTCAACAACATATTGTGCAGCCCTGCACATCAAACAAGCTGACTGGCCAAACACATTTCCTATTGGGAGGGGCGTTTTGAAACAGACGCATTGAGATCATATCCAAAAGATGTCTGTCGGCTCACTATGTCCAGTGTAGTCTGATTACTTTTTATTCAAATAATGAAAATAAAGTGAAAAGTATATTGGGTGCAAAATGTTGACAAAAAGAACTGCCTGGCAGCGGTGGCAGAAACCAGGCCTGGCAGTTTTAGCCATGCTAGCGGAGATGGTCTAGGGATGGCAGTGTTTGTCAGTTGGTCGGTCCACCACTTTGGCCCAGACTGAAATATCTTAAACTATAAAATGGATTGCCATGACATTTTGAGTACGGTGCTGCAGCTACAATTATGGTTACATGCTGCGCTGTATGGTTAGAAGCACGGGGTATTACAGTTTGCCGAGCGCGCTGCTCATAAGGAAGTGCTGAGCTTAGTTGGAGGATCATGCTGGCTGGATGCCGGCTGCCTTGTGGCGTGAGGCAATATTTTTCCCTGGGGCACTGAGGAGCTGAGGCTGAGGCTGCATTAAATGGTGCGGTGAGGCTCGCCTGAGTTGCAGGAGCTCTAGGGGCAAAGCTTCGAGAATCGCCGGGAAAGACGTTGCAGATGCATTTTAAGTTGTGATACTACACCTGTTGAGAAACCTGTTGAGAAATCAGTTCTGGGCTTTTGCATTTGTTGGGGGGGATAACCTGTGAGTACATTACATTTGTTCACACGTTCATGATTCCCAGAGGATGACTCCTAACGACCTTGGTGATCCCCTGGCTTTCCTACTAGCGCCACCAGTTTTTTTGTGATATGTCTTGACAACTATTGGATGGATTACCATAAAATTTGGTACAGATAACCATGGTCCCCAGAGGAGAAATCCTAATGAGTTTAGTAATTCCCTGACTTAGGTCAAAGTTTTAATTTGTCAGCATTTGGTTTATGACCAAATACCTGCAAATGTTGGCATTCTAACAAGCTAAATTAAGATGAACATGCCAAACATTGTACCTGCTAAACATTGTCATTAACATGCTGATGTTAGCGTTTAGCACAGCCTCACATCTATAGACTCCAGACAGACAGTGAGTGTGAACTGTAAAGTGCAGGAAAGATGACATGGCCGTGGCTGCTTCTTATTTAATCTAATTAACCAGGTCCAATTAACCCAGTGTTTAACTTCATCATGTACCTCTCATACCAGCACTGGGTTGCACCAGCTATGCAGAAGTTCAAACGTAGTCTAGTTTGAACGTAATTTCGAACTTCGGAGGTCGGAGTTTACACACTACTAACATTGTAAGGGTTGCACCAGCTGAAATACTTCCAACATAGGCATAAGTTAAATTTTGGTTCGTGTGGACTTTACGGCAGAGTAGCTAAGATGAATCTTACTTCTCTGTGGTGCAACCAAACATTGACACAGCTTTAGTATCAAACTAACTAGTTTCAACATATTGTTTAGTGTGGACTTTGCACCCTAACAGATGATTTACGTATAGCTGGTGCAACAGGAAGCAGGTCTCTGTTCTTCATGCACTCTTTAAAAAAACTCTTCACCTAAGTAAGTCATTTTGGTCAAATGTAGAATATCTTTTGTTGTTGTTGTACAGTCAGTACTAAACACAGAGAGAGTTTCTTTTCTTTTTATGGGAAAGTTACTATGAACCCGTTTAAAGAGGTATTGCATCAATTTTACACACGAGGGCCAGTTTATTTGTCATGGTTAGTCCTATTCAGTCTGTGACAACAGTTGTACAGTAATGCCCTCTGTGGCTCTGGAGGAGCTTGTCAATTCTGAAAATAACCCTGATGATGCCATAGTAGAAGTCAGGATATCTCGGCCTCTGCTGCATCGATTTGTACCACTCTTTTTCTAATCTGTCTTGCGCAAGTCACCCAACTTTATGGAAGTGAAATGCTAAATTGCTGAAATACCCCTTTAACAACTCCATCCAACTATCACTTTAATCTTGTTATCCACAATAACTAAATTGCATTGAGCGGATAGTGTGTAATGAAGGGAAATGGTCAGAGACAGCGAGACAAACAGGTAAAGAGAGACAGACGGGTATTTTGTCTCTCCTCCAGCTCGTCTAGTTGCCGGGGCGACCGGCCTGGCCTGGCTTGGCTCGAGGCTCGAGTACGAGAAGAAAAAACAAAGAAAAGAACAGAAAAGAAAGAAAAGCGCCACAATCAATGAGACCCTTTTTGTTTTAGTGGGAACCCCCTTTTACCCCCGACGACACACACACTGAAACACACACGGACAGAGGAACAGGATGACTGAATCGGTGTGTGATTGTGTGTGTGTGCCTTTGTGTCTGACTCCCTCTCCCTCTCTGTGTGTGTGACTGACTTTATTTAAGACAAGAGCCCTTTTGTTTTAAGCCAGAGAATGGCTCTGAGACCGAGGCTGGCCCTGTAATTGGCCTACTTAGGCCCTGTTTAGCATGAGAAAAGCCTTCCTTGGCCCGGCAGTGCCAAGCTAACTCTTGTTTTCAGCCACAGAGAGCACGGACGCGCTGATCAGAATTCAGATTAGCCGAAAAACATCCCCCCCCCCCCCAAACA
>LKNJ01003560.1:45005-66417 GCA_002120245.1 Maccullochella peelii
CCCCCCCCCCCCCCCAAACACACTCCTCCACTCTCTGCTTTAAATACACTGCACACTAATTACTTAACGAGAAAGCTGGGGGGAAAAAAATCCTCACTTTAACGGAGTAGTGGTGGAGTCTATTTAGAGGAAGGGGGGGGTGTTGGCAGGTTCTTTTTCACCTCTTCCCTCTTCTCTAACTTTTTGCGCCACTTAAAAAACAAAAAAGCCCCTCTTCTCCATCCTTCTCTCTGTCTTTTATTCTTGCCTTTGGTTCTCTCCAAATCAGCCCAGACGCCACTTGTTGCTGCCGAATCATTGAACTTAATTAGCGGGACAATGTGTGAGCGGTTTGCTAAGTTTGAGCCATAAACAGAGTCACAGTTAGAGGAGGGAAAAAGCAGCCGAGAGGAGAAGTTAGACTCTGGGCTGTGGAGCTGTGAGATGAACGTCTCCACGCTGAGCAGCATGAGGTCGCTCTCATGGAGGTAAATACCATCACAACCATGGTTTCATTTATCATTATCATTAGCTTGGTTTGAGGTGTCTGAGGTAGGCTTCGTTCCTGGAAGTTAGATGGCTTCAAAATCAAATCCAAAGAGCAGTTATTTATTTATTCATTTGTCTTTCTGTGTCACTGATGTGCTGTATATAAGGATATCTAATGGGAGATTTTGAATTCTGAGAATGAAAGAAGCTAAAACATCAATGTGTTTTGTTTGTATCCATCTATCTAGCATTTTCAAACATCGAATTGAAAATCTGATTATTCGATTTCATTGTTGTCATCATGCTCACCCATGAAATGAAATTTCAATTTGATTAAATTATTTCATTTTAATATTGGCAGATGTGGACTTCCATATACTGTATATACTATATTAACCTGTTTAGACCAGCAATACATGGTTGGCAATACCGTGTTCCATCAAATGTGATGGATGGAAATGATGGGAACGATTCCCACATATAACACTTGCAAGCGTGTATGTTATTGGACGAGCCAAGGCGGTTGTATGATTGCAGAGTTGGGCATGTGAGGTTTAAAAATATTATAAATATATAAACATTATAACACTATATCCATGAAATACGGAGTTACTTACCTTGAATGACAGATTTGTTAGCTTTTTTAGACACTTCTGTAATATTTAGTGCCAAGTCTGATATATTGCTTTCCAGAAAATCTGAGTCAGAATCAACTTTGATATTGACATCAACACTGTTTACAAGACAGAACCTGTCATATAACGTGAACGTGGCATTATTCTCAACATTCCAACTACATTCACGCTTCAGGTCAGCATACCTGGACTGTGCTGTAATTTGAAAATCAGCAACATCCCAGTTTTGCTCAACGTTCAAGCTTTCTTCAACACTCCAACTGTTATCATCATATCAGCAATCAATATCCTGACATTAGTCAGTATGTCAGATATTACATTATACATACTACCTTCATTACTCAACATTAGTAAGTATTCCAGATAATTCTTCAGTCAACATTCCAGTTGTATTCAATATAAAGTAACTGTCTTCGACATACCACCGTATTTCAGTTCAATATCAGTCTTCATATTTTCTGAAATGTCCCTGTTATTGCTAATGGTGCGTCCTTCCTGGTCCTTGAGTCACAAGATCACATGATTAAAAATCTCTCTCTCTCTCTGTTTCTGTCTGTCTCGGTGTCGCTCGACCAGTCGATACTGGGTGGCGAGTTGGGTTTGGGGAGTCCCGGCGCGGCGTCGCCCACCAAGCCAGCCGGTCAGTACTACCAGCACTACGGCTCCAATCCACGGAGGAGAACGCTGCCTATGGACACCATGGGTGAGACACACTCACATTATCCGTACACTGTAAACTCCCACAGAGACACAATGACGTTCAAATGAGCAGTTCTGTCATTAAACTGCTGTCGCTACTACAAAGTGTCTAATATTGAGAGGAAGAGTTAAGTCCAGCTTTCTGAACATTTTCCGGCCTGTGATCCCATTTTTCCAAAATTCTCATGACATCATGTGAATTTGAGTTTTTTTCAAGAGCATGGAGGGACAAATAATTAAATATACATTTTAAATCTACAATAAATTAAAGATATAGCATTATACACTAATTTGCCAGTTTATTAGGTACACCAAGCTGAACTGAATGCGGGTCTAATCCAACAGTCCTGCAATAAATCCTCCCTTCATGAAGGTTATAATGTTCAGTTTTTGTTGAAACTGTTTTAGAGAGCTGTTGATTCAACTTTATGGTCATTTGATATAAATGGGGTGGACAAAATATTAGAAACATAATACCATTCAATAGCACCACACAATACAGCCTGATAACATTTATGAAGGTAGGATCTATTGCAGGGCTGTTGTAATAGACTGCATTGGGTAGACCTAATAAACTGACCACTGCAATAATCTCCATCAACCTCATCAGCATATCAGGCAACCCCACACGGGGCCCCAAGTGTGTTTGGGGTCCAAATTGAAACACACAGTACGTAATGCTAGCTTGGGGTGTTGAGGTTTTCAGGTTCTTTCACTCACTTAACAAAATAACAATAAAAACAACTTTCTCTTTCAAAAAATATATAAATAAATAAAATATGTTTTTTAGTTTGAGAATTTTTCAACATCAAGTTCCATTTTCTTAATAATAATAATAACAAAACTGATGCTGATGATGATCTGCCTTGATCTGTGGTTTTTAAAAATACACACACCTTTCATACAAATTCTTGAAACAATGGAAACTACACAGCATTATCTGACTTTTTTCTCCATTTTCTTTTCTTTTTTAATAAAATTCTTAAAGCCCGAATAAGTTTTGAATCACTTTTTTTTCTGTTTGATTGTCTAAATCTTGATTGATCAGTCTGACAGTCTGAAACCAAATATAAGCTTGTGGAAATGAACCCAGCAAAAGGACATCCTGACGCTACAAGAACGGTGCCTGTGTAATTCAAACACATTTTATTTTTCATTTTAGGTTTTAGGCCTGATTCTTTAATTTCCTCCAAGTACTGAGGTGATCAATTACAAGAAAAATGCCAATATTCTCATTATTAGACTGAAGAAAACTTTTAAAAAGAGCTGAAATAAAGCAGCATGTCTATCAAACACTAAAAGATTTACATTTCTGTATCCAAGCAGAAACTTTGTTCAGTGACCTTGGTGAAACATTTTAACCTGCACTGATCCCGGTTCACAGCCACTGTGTGTTTTTGGAAACATGTTTTTTTTTTTTTTTTAGAAGGCCGAGCATTGTGAGTGATGTGACCAACCAGTTTGTCTGTGTGTATGTGTTTAGAATAAAATACAGGCAAGTCTTTAAAAAGCAGGACAATTGTGGCCGCGGTGTATCCTTGGTAGCGTTAGCCTTGAGAGGACACAAACACACATACAAGCCGACTCTGGGACAATTTCCAAAAAAGAAAAAAGAAGGGCTCTTTCATTTTTCCATCAAAGTCTCACCTTCCCAGTTGATAGACCGCTCCCTCACTCTCCTTGAGAGAAACCCTGAAAAATAATATAAACATGTCAAAAGCTGCCCTCTTTCCTTTTATCAAACTAAAAAGAAAAAAAAAATCAACCCTGTCCTTTTTGTATTCTGTCTTCTGCTTTTCTGCATCATATTGTGCCGTGCTTGTTTGCAGTGAAAGCTTTCTTTGTAAACGCATCGACGGCGGTGGGGAAAGTGGCCTCGCTCTTTCCTCTTCGGGTGATCGATTGAATTCAAACAAATCAAAGCAGAACCTCTTTTTAAAAGAAATAAAAGCCTCTTGGCCTGTTAAACCCTCATGTATTGTTTTGTTGCTTTTTTTTTCTCTCTCTTTCAGAGGTTCACACAAAAAAAGTGCGGAAGGTCCCTCCCGGCTTGCCATCCTCAGTAAGTGATAACATGCCTTTTTTTATTATTTCCGAGGTATAATCGCCGCTTCGAGTGTGTGTCGCTGATGCTCTTGTATGTTTGGAATCGCCGAGCTGCCTTTGTAGCAGCACACGTTGCCAGGTTTTGTGAATTTGTCGAGATGAAGATGATGCTGCAGTCGGAGCCGAGCTGGACACAAACAGCTGTCGGCTTTTTGTTGTCGCTTCCTGTTTTGAGGGAATCAACTGGAAGAATTTCTTGGTTCTCAAATGTCTTGCTTTGAAGTGCTTAGTTTCCCTTTTATTGCTTAATGAATTGATTCATTTATCAGTGATTGGGCTGGATTTATCTGTGGCTTTTTGGACTGAAACTCTCAGCAGTCGATCCGCTCGGCTGCTGGTTGGATTTTTTATTTTTAGCAGGTTAGAAAGCACAGTCCTTAAAAAAAAAACCACGAAGTTGTAGAAGAAGAAAACCTGCAAACGTTGCCAGGTATTGTGAATTTGTCGAGATGAAGATGGCGCTGCTGTCGGAGCCGAGCTGGACACAAACAGCTGCCGGTTTTTTGTTGTCGGTTCCTGTTTTTAGGAATCAGCTGAAAGAGTTTCATAAATCATTCAATAATCATTAAATCATTAAAAAAAAACAAAGAATATTCTTCCTAACAAAAAAAGGATATAGTAAATTAAAAACATGTCCCCCTATTTAGCATTTATAAGCAGTATACAAACATTTATTAAATGGTTTATAACACACTATAATGTGTAACATTCATTATGTGTTTAAACATCAGCCTGCACACACTCTTCTTACAACTACATTAAAGTGTGTTATAAACCAGTTATTATATGTTATTATATTATATGTTTATATTCTGCTTATAAATTATAAATAGGGAGACTTAAAGTAAAGTTTTTCAGAAATTATCTGCTTTTTGAAGATAGAGCTTAATGACCACAATTCAATCTGTGTGCTGATTTCCCCAATAATTGATTGATTAGTTGATTAATTTATTAGGTATGGGGTTTTTTTGGTATTTTTTAGCATTTTGGATCGAAACTCTTGCAGTCGATGTGCTTGGCTGCTGGTTGGAGGACTCAGTTTAGTCAGTTCAAGGAGGAAGAAACAGCGTCCATCCACCAAATAACAAAGCTGCTGCTGAAAGGATCAGTCAGCTGACAGGAAATGAATCGCCAATTGTTTACCGCACGTCAGCAAGCCGCAAACATTTGTTTGTTACAGCGCCTCAGATGCAGGGATTTGCTGCTTTTCTCTGTTTGTTATCATTGTGAACTGACTATCTTTGGATGCTGGTCGGACAAAACAAGACATTTGAAGATGTCACCACGGGCTTTGAGAGCATGTGACTTTCTTTCTGACATCTGATAGACTAAATGATTAATTAGAATACATAATTAGCTGCAGCCATAAGCAGATCAGCCATGAATCAAGATACTTCTGTAAAGTCTGTGGGCAAAATCCATCAGAAAATATATGATAAGAAAATATCATCACTATCTGATCAGTTTTCAGTATTTGTGGTTCTTGTTGAGCTGCTTGAATTGACCCCAGCTGTTCTTGTGAAGCCTGGAGCTTGGCTGTTTGCTGATATTTCACATTATGTCACTTTTTATTTTCTGGTGTCTTTGTTTTAATTTTTGATGTTCAACTCATCTGCAGCTTAACCCACAGATTGTAGTTTCATTTGTGATAATGTCATACAAGTTTGAAATGTATTGGTAATATTTTGGTAATTAATTAAGTGATCACAAATCCTGTGAAAATGTCCTACCTCCAGCTTCTCATATGTGATGATTTGCTGTTGTTCTCTGTTTCATTTGACTGTAAACTGAATCTATATTTGGGTTGGTGACTGCAGGTAGAGGATGTAGTTATGTCCCTTTAGTGAAATAGATAATGAAAATGATCTGTTGCAGCAGCTCTAGTGCTCATAAGATCTATTTCTAATTTTGACTTTGCAGTGTTGTCCGTGTTTTTTTTTTCTGTTGCTGACCTCATTAATCGCCAGTTAACGATGGCTGAATGTACGGCGTGTCAGCCGCCTCTTTGGCTCGGCAGGAGTCCGCCTTTCTGTGGCCTCGGCCCGCTTTGTCCCCGCTTCCTCTTGTCTGTCCTCCGCCTCTCTGCGTCTGCATCAGCCTGGGGAGGGAGGGGGAAAGGGATGGGGAGAGGAGGAGGAGGAGGAGGAGGAGGAGGAGGAGGAAAAAAGGGAAACCAGGAGAGGAGAGGAAAGGTGTTAAAAGGGCTACATTTATATAGCGCTTTTATCCCACACACACACACACACACACACACACACACACACACTGATGGCAGCAAGCAACCATGCAGGGTGCGGGCCAACCAGCAATTTGGGGGTTCAGTGTCTTGCCCAAGGACACTTCGACATGTGGACAGGAGGAGGTGGGGATCAAACGTCCCACCCTGTGATCAGTGGACGAAAGTGTTAAAAAAAAAGAGAAAGCGGGGAGGAAGCGTGGTTTGTTTGACAGGTTGATGAAAAATGAGACATTTCCTGTGAGGGAGAGAGACATGATGTCAAACAATAGGGACTGTTGTTTTATTTTAATATGAATTTAGCATTAATGCTGATGTAACTGAGTACATTTATTCAAGTGCTGAACATTTGTAATGTGCTGGTACTTTTTGCTACATTTATCTAATGGCTGCTTACTTTATAGATTACGATGTTATATGCAACATGAGATTAAAAAATGGTTTCTGCTTGATGCCACAGTAAAATTCAGGCTCTGTGCACGTGATCAGCACCACTTTGTGCCAGTGGTAGTCATTGTCTTTCTATGGCGGGAGTAAAGACACCGGACATCACAGCAGTGAAAGCTTTCAACCATTCAAACAGATTTAACTTTAACCTTCTTTGCTCAACACTGTCTGCTAGAAATTACGTTTATGTGCTCCCACATAGTTTTCCCAAATATGTTTTGGAGGAAAGTTGCTGCCTGGATTGTGTTCATTGGTAATTTTTGGGGGGTTTTTTTGCAATCCATAAAGTGCCGTGTTGTTGTAACACAGAAGTCGTAGGGAGATGGTTGGGGTGGATGGTGGTTGTACAAAGCGCAGGACTTTGAGAGAGACAGAGACAGGGGTTCACATCAGGAGTACCATGCGTGGTTAGGTTTAGCCTATTAAAACACTTTGATTAAGGTGAGGGAAATATCATAGTTCTGGTTAAAAATTGAAAAAGTAAACGTCCTGTCCTCAAGTCAGTGCCGAATTTTTCCAATATTCCAAGACCTTTCTTTCCTGAACCTTAACCAAGTGCTTTGAGTTCCCTAAACATACCCATCATTATATAGTTGCCACGAACAGATATTGTAGGAAAGTCCTCCAAATTAAACAACAAAATACATCCTTTGGAACTACCCTTTAGAAAAGTAAGTATAGAAGCATATGTGTCTAAACATACTTGCTGATGCAAATTAGTAGTACACCCAAACCCTTCTTGATTATAAGGTTTATGGTCATCTTTTTCTGTGAGGAAGGATAGTTGCAAGTGCCTTTTGTTGTTTTAAACACTGATACATGACTTACAAACAATCTTTGCCAGGATTGTTGTTTTTAAAATTTCCTTGGACCTTAATTGCTTTTGTTGGTCACGTAAACCTACGCTACACTTTGCTTCTGCACTGTACTCTGCACCCTGCCTTGAGGTGATCTACCACACCATCCTACTGATCATGTGTGAAGAGCTTTATGGTGTGTTCAGACAGAATTCGGGCAAATTGTAGAGGCGTTAATGGAAGTTAATGGAAAGACACGATTAGACAGCCCGTTCTCATTCCCAGGTCGTCAAATACCGACCGTCACCTTGGCATCTCATACAGACGTACAACGTACCCATGACCGTCTGTATGAGAGGTACCGGGCTTTCAATGTACACCCATCCACGTCAGGTGACATGGTATCCACCAAGCAAGGAGGCCAGGCTGGATGAATGAGTCGAACACAGGACTTTTACCCAGAAGGCTGGGGTTCGTGTTCCGTGTGAAACCAAAACTCAACGTTGACTTATAAAGGTTGAAAGTCACATAATGTACTTATTTTAACCCAAACCATGATCTTTTTCTAAACCTAACCAAACTGCCACTGTTTCACAATGATCTCATACTTTGACGACCTGGGATGAGAATGTGTTGGATTAGACCCAAATTAACCTGGGGCGGCGCAAAAGATGCGCCCATTGAAAAATGTTTTACCTTGAGTGGCGTAATGAATGTACTTCATAAACATACAGAGACAAGAGAAGGAAGGAGAGAGACTGGAGGGAAATAGCAAAAAAGAACTGGAATCTCTGGTGAGTCCGAACTAAACAAAAACGCAAACCACTTCCTAGTAGCCTGTGCGTAACCACAAGTGGGAAGCAGGATGTGAACCCCATCCTCTGGTGTCAGAGTATGTCTAGCAAACCCCCAACCACCTCCCTATGACTTCTGTGCTGTACAAAAGCATCACATTATTTTTTGACTGACTAACCAGTACGGTTGTAAGAGTCTTGTGTCGACAGTCATGTGATTCAGGTTTCAGATCTCTGTACTTGCATTGCCTTCATGTCTGAGCCTTCTCTTTTGACTCTCTCTGCTCTAACCCTCTCTGTTTCCACCTCTGTGATGTGAGTAATCCTGCCTGCTTCCTCCCGTTCACATCAAGAGAAAAGAAACGAGGAGCAGACCTGCTGCCTGTGAAATGGAGAGGTGGTTTAACTGCAGAAAAATAAATTCAGAGACACTCTCTGCCTGCTTGTTGGCATGAGTATCAGTTTGGAGAGAGAGCATGAGTGTATCGAGACCTGGTTTGGAGCTGTGGCTTTTATTCTGAAAAGGCATCAGATTGCTGACAGGTGTTCATTTTCATAATCACTTCTGGTTTGGGTAAGTTTCAATGTTTTTATCTCTAAACTTTGCTTAGGACCAAAATACTGAAACACTTAAGCAACACACTTTAAGAACTAGACATTATGTTGAAAGATTGACAATAAAAACAGCAATATCTGTTCTTCATGTTTTCTTTTGTATCCAGTGATTGTGTTGCTGTACATCCACGGTTACAGTGCAAACAGGAACCGCTAGCAGCTGATGGAATACGAGTTTTAATGGTGCAGATTCACCAACATTTAAATAAATATAGGCTAAAAAAAAGGTGTAGCTAACAGCCAGTTAACTGATTCCATGACAACATTATACATTAAGCATGATGGGAAACCTTGTGGCAAAAATACAAATCGCATCGGTCCCTGATGGAAATTAGAAAAATAAAAAACCTGTTGGAATGACAGTGAAAAGTAGCTTATATGTTGTACACTATAACTTTTTGACATTACTAAGACTCAGAATGACCCATAAACATGGTTCTTCTATGTCTGGAGCAATGACACTTTCTCCTATCCATTCATATACACATCATATTTTTATGATGATGATAAACCTGTGGACATGAACGCAAAAAACAATTTCAAATTACACCAAACGTTTTTTTTTTTCCATAAAAAACATCCTAGTACCACTCACATGACCGTTGATGGTTTTTCTGAGTAGTTTAACTTGTCCTGAAAGTAACCATATATGACATGCCTAGCTAAGGCTTGTGACTATGCCATAAGCCTTTAAGTTACAATGCTATTTTGCTTGACTAGAAATATCTGAATAATAATCAGAGTAATACCTGGTGTGTGAGCAGTTTTTAAGTTGACACAGTGTAAGATTACTTTGTTGAACTGAAAGAGTTTTTCTGCAGAGAATGGCAGTGCTGTTTGATAATGGTGTTAAAGATAAATAGAAAGGCATGTGCATGTCCAACAGTGGATGTGGATTTGTTTTTATTGCTGAATGTTTCTTGTTGGTACTCAAACTTAGGAAAAAAATCACACATGAAAGTCATTGTTAGTGCCTTGCTGCAGAGATTGAAACTGTAATGCCGTCAGCTGCTTGTTTTTATCTCAGATCAATCCCATAAAGGCTCAGCATTCTGGTGTCTGGTCAGAGGTTCCTGCTCCTCTCTGAAATTCTTTATTTATTTATTTTTTGGATGGTCTGGCCTCCAAACCTGCTGCCAACAGCGACGACGATGAGGCTGAAATGTGTTTTCATTCCTGCTCTCAGCAGCCGACAGAGCTGTTTGTCTTTTTTTGTCTCTTTAATGCACAACATGTAATTCTTTACTCTTACTTCATGTAAGCATTTCTTTTGTTTATTCCCAATAGTTTTATTGAGCTTGAGGTCTATGTGTTTTAAAATAGTTTTGGGGATTTTGTCAGTTAAACATCTGTGAAGCTTATAAAAATCTTGTTTAAAGGACATAATAACAATCAATTCCGTTTGAGAGTTACAAAACCCCACAGGCTCAAAGGTCATCGGGACATTAATACATATGATCTGAGCTTTGTCTCCTTTTAATACGATACACTGAGTATTTACATAGAGTGTGTGTTGGCGACATTACATGAACATTTCACTGGATTTGAGCTATGAAATGTATAGCTATACAGACTGCAGGACCTGCAGTCTGTGGAGAGACTACATGTTTTTATTTCACGCTTGCTTTAGCAATGTAAACTTCTGTTTCCCATGCCAATAAAGCCCCTTTGAATTGAATTGAGTTGAAGAATATAAAGTAGAATTTTCTCATACTGTTTTACATTTGAATGATGATGATGAACTACCTGGACGTCATAGATTTACGGATGATCTAACACTGTGAGCTCTTACAGAGATTCCCGTGTTTTTATACTGAATGTAGCTGCAGACATGAAATAACACACACACACACACACACACACTCTTTCTCTCTGCCCAGCCTGCACCTGCTCTGAGTACAAACACAGCTTCACAGAGGAATGCCTGCAATGTAAGTGTGTGTGTGTGTGTGCGTGTGTGCGTGGGACACATGCGACAACCCTCATTGACATAATTCAAGCCCCCAACCCTAACCTTAAAGGATGGTTGGGATTTTTTCAAGTCTATCTTGATACAATTCTCACATGCCATATGTACAGTGGCAGCTGTAATCATTCCTCCTGTCCATGCTGGCCGTGAAGAGATACCCTCTGCTGTGTGTGCTGTGACTAAACTGTAAGAAATGGTGGACAAAATCCACAGTCCTCGCTCTGCTTGAAAATGCATTCCAAAGTTCAGCTGAGGCTAATACGAGGCTTTAGCAGTCTGAGTTTGCCAAATTAAACGGGTATCTTCCAAAGTCCCAGTGTTTTCTCTTTGTGTTTCTCTGGACGGTGTTTCCTTGCTGAGCTGCAGCTGAGGGATATGTCGGGACAAAACACCAACAATAAACCTACATGTGATTACCAGGACGAAGATTTGGCTAAATGATACTGGTGAAGGCTCATATTAGCTTTGGCTAAACTTAAGAATGCACCTTTGTACTGTGGATTTTGTCCCCTATTTCTCACAGTGTAATCTCGCTATTAAGGAATTGCTTAATGGCTAATGGAAAGAGGGAATGATTACACCAACTCATAACTCTGTCAATGTACATATGGCATATGAGCATTGTATTAAGGTAGATTGAAAAAATCTGAACCCATCCTTTAACCAAAACTTGATTTTAAGCTTAACAATAAAACCAAGTCTTCCAAAGGCCTAATCACTTTAATCCAGAACCACTTAATGCACTAAAACAGTTTTGTTATTTTCTCCTAATCATGAAAGGATATAGCTGTACTGGCTGGATTAAGAACAGTTTCCTTCACACCTCACTGTGTTTGTGCTGCCATGCTTACATGTGCTTTGTGTGATCAATTTAGTGACACTTTAATTGTGTTAAAGCTGCAGTAATCAATTTGTGGCCACTAGGGGGCGAAACAGCAAATCTACCACATTAGCGTATCCCTGCTGCTGTACCCTGACTACTTATAATACATCCGGTGTGTTCTATGGGAGCTGGGGTGGATGTAACGAATTGCATGTTCTTTCATTTCTTTTGTGTAATTGTATTTTTTAAAACCTGTAATTTTACCAGAATAGGTCGTTTGCCAAAACGACATATTTGACCACTGGAAAAACGACATATATAACCGTTGGAGAGTACCAGCGCCAGGCGTACCAAACCTTCGTCGTCATGGTAACAATGACAACCAAGTGGTTAACATTGTGAAATGGTAGCAGTTTGGTTAGGTAAATTAAATTATGTAGGTAAGTTAAGTTATGTCACGTGACTTACGTTACATAACTTACTAACGTAACCTTCTAACGTAACATGTCTTCACATGACACTGGCTAAGTGTCAGCGGGTGTGAGAGATGTGGTCTACCTTAATAAATCACTGGTTTAATGCACCACCTGGTGAGCACGCTAAGTGACCCAAATCAAACACACCCACATGTGCGACCAACAGGTGCATGCTAAATGCTAAATGCTATAATGCTCGAGGTAGATCCTTCCGCAGTGACTTCTACATTTACTGAGGAACTTCTGCCTTCCGTGAGGTGGGTGAGGTCTTTTTTTCTGCTGTTTTGACTGTTATTCTCTGTCACATTGTGACTACAGGCCGCTCTACTTTGAGGAGCGCAGTGGGACAAGGGGGTTGAGTGGGCTACATTTTGCATTGAGAATGAACAAGCAGAGAAGTTCAACCTACAGCAGATTGCGGAGGACTCACTGACGGATGTAGATCTCTCCAGAGGAGAACGTCAACAACCACTGTGTTGCCTAGAAACGTAGCGTTGTGTGTGTGTGTTTGCGACATGTGGTGTGTAAAAACTGTGCAGTTCTCTTTTTTATTTAATGTGTGTGTTTGTGGGCTGTAGCGGCTGTGTGTTTATATTGTGTATACATCTTGTTATTCTGCTGTAAGTGGCAGGTTGTTTAATTTCTGTAGCTTAAAAATGCTTGTGTGCAGTGTCCATAGCTGATTTTATTTAACGTCCGTCCCTTGTGTTTAATTGTCTCAGTTTTGTCCTCTTTTCTGGTTAATTCTAGTAAGGCTGCACTGGGGAAGACGGTTGTGTAAATGATAATCAGTTGTATGCACAGGCTGCAAATGTCCGTCTATAGAAAAGGGATTGTATTGTTGGGTGTGGACATAAGGGCTCGGTGGTGTGATGTGTATACGTTGACACGTTGCACTTTAACTTTACTTTTTATCTTTTTTACTTACATTTTTACACAAGTAATTTTACTTTTACTTGAGCATCAAATGACGTGACGCTACATGACGCTACATGACGCTGCCGATGTTGCATCTAGCGGCAAAAAAAGGGAATTTCAGTTTTAGTGACATTTTCATCTTTTTGAATGTGTCTTTTTTTATGTTTTAAGACCTCAGATGAGAAACTGAAAAATACTGAGCTTGATTTGACTTGCTATGTTTATGATGATATAATTATTGTATCATCATATAATTATATTAGCGTTTTGTTGATGTTTGAGACGCCTAACATAAGAAACATGAACACACTGATTTTGCTGCTTGCATTTCCGTTGCATTTCCACTTTTCCTGAGGAATTTAGAAAGATTTCCAGTGTAATTTTAGCGTGTTTAAACTTGTTTTTCTTGTTGTTGTGTTGCTGCCCTCCCATATGTTCCATCTTGTGAACACACTTCATTTAAGGCAAAAAGTCTTGTCTGTTTTCTTTCATCTCTGTTTCACATCCACTGCGGGCAATGCAATGGGTCTTTTTCTTTTAATTTATTCATTTCCTTTTTTTTTACCTCCCCTCCTTCTCGTCTCCCTGCGCTGCAAGTTTGTTATTGTTGTTTGTCAAATTTAGTTTGCTGAGTTGATGATTTACTTTGAGAAACAATTAAATGTCACTTGAGAGGAGAGCGTGGGATGTCTTTGTAATCAAAAGGAAATTAGGCGTCAGTTGCTAACATTAGCAGGATGTAGAGTGCCGTCTCGCTGTTGTTTTTCTTTGTTGGTGTTGGGAGTATAACTGATTTTTTTTCCTTTTAGATATTATTGTTTTAGTTAATTTGATGTTCAGGCTGATAGAGTCTCTGGCTCGTCCTTAGAGCTTTGCTAATGCTGACTGAATAAACAACAAAACACACACATACGGTATATATGATTATCCCCAAAAATGGCTAGAATGAAACCATAAAAATGAAGCTATTATATGTGTCAGCGTGAGTGTGTTTAATGTTCATTTGTAGTCCGTTTAATTCTCTTTTTGTCTTTCTTTTTTTCCCCAAATTCTACACACACACACACACACACACACACACACACACTCACACACACACACACGGTGACACTGGGTCCAGCCATCACTTGTACCCAGGGAGGGTTTACATATGAAGATGATTACATATGAAATATGAAATGACACAGTTTAGACATAATTGGAGTAAAAGTTTTATTTTACATCTTAATATTTACAACGTTAATAAAGTGGAACCTGTTTATGCAAGATTAATACTCAAATTTTTTGCTAAATTGGATTTAATTGAGGTGGTTTTTAAAAGGCTGGTGGATCTTTAAATTGTTGTAATATTGACTAGATCATCTTGTGTTTCAGAGTTTGTATTTTGTCGTCTCTAAAACTGAACTAAATATGAACTGAACCTATCTGAACCTGATAATTCTCAATCCAAAACAATAGAACAAATACGTTTTTTTCCTGATCAAACTACAAATTCTGATACTTACACTGTGTAAAAATCAATAATATATTTTACAAAATGAAAATGCGCTTTTGTTTATTACTCTCAGTCTGAACTTGAACATTTAAAATGAGATAAATAAAGCCTTTATTGTGAATAATTCAATATATCAAAGCCATATATTTGAAGCTCTTTTCTCTTAAATTCTGCATTTATAAAAATACTTCTCATCACAAAGTATTTGTACTGGATCTGGTTTTCGGAGTGGCCGTGAAAGATGATTATGTGATTATATCAACATTGGGGAAAAATCTGACAGGACATGTGCATCAACTGTCATTTATCCTTCAGAATCTGTGAAATGTAGAAGTGGCTCATTTAGTCAAAGAAGTTCTTAAGTTCCCTTCTTAATGTATCAATAATTGTTTAACAGAAGTTTATTGTTTATTATCTTTAACAAATTCAGAATGTCAGGCTCAAATGCTGCTTTAGTTACCTCGCAAGATATCCTGAAACAAAATGTACAGCATCCAGATTGTAATATAACATTTCCTAATCATTTCCTCCTCCCAAGTCAACATAACTTTTCATTCCTGCAAAGCATTTATCATCTCTAAAACGCAGAGAAAGCATTGTCTTAAAGTATCTATGAGCAAAGACCAAAGCTACAGTGATGAGAGACTTAATTTTCAAAATGTCAAACAACCATAAAATCACATTTTTACCTGAAGCTCATCGTTTAGTATTCTAGTTTTACTCTAGAGGATCCAGAATGTGAAGAGGTCTCATCTTCAGCTCCCTACCAGCACCAGCCTTTAAAAACAGACATTGACTTCCTTTGATATTAGTCATTTAAAGACAGAATCCTGGGGTGTCTTTTTTTTGTTAAGGTCTTCTGAAACCCCCTGAAAAGGTGGGATGTTTTCAAACCCTGAACCAAATAAATCCTCTCAGAGATCTGACCGGGGCGATCTGCTCCCATCTCTGGCTATTTCCTGCCCTCTCTCTCTCTCTCTCTCTCCTCGGCTCAGATGT
Organism: Maccullochella peelii; assembly: GCA_002120245.1. Lineage (NCBI taxonomy): Eukaryota > Metazoa > Chordata > Actinopteri > Centrarchiformes > Percichthyidae > Maccullochella > Maccullochella peelii. Next base: position 60,483 of record LKNJ01003560.1, read on the forward strand.
GGTTTTGTTTAAAGTCGACAGCGTTAATTAAATTAAGCCAGGTCTTGCAGAAGGCACAGTAGGAGAGCCGGCGGTTCCCGGTGGGCCGCGGGTGGAGGAGGGATGGGGGCGGTGGAGGNNGAAGCGGAATTGTGAACTATACTGCCCCCTTCAGGCGGCCCCAGGTACCACAGAGGAGCCACAGACCCTGCCAGTCAACTACTGTGGCTGACACTTCTGAACCCAGAGAGTTTATATAATTTCATGACATATCCTGCTGTTCAGCCTTGTTCATATGATTTTGTGCGCTTTTTGTTTGAGTTATTCATCGAAAATCAACATATTGTTTCTCCAATGATCATAATTAAAAATATAGTATATATCATAGTATATTATTAAATATTGTATTTGAATTATAGATGTAAACAAACCTTTAACAGCATCATAGAAAACTTAGACTAAGTAGTTGTCTAGTCTGTGTGTTATTACACTGGCATTTGAGTCACAGACTGTACCGTTAATGAACAACAAATTGTTGATATTTCGGTTTGTGTGTGTGTGTGCGTGCATGTGTGCTCTTCTGTTTCCTACAAATGAAATACCCCTTACACTCGCACACACATACACACACATGCACACACACATACACAGTGGTAAATAAAAGGATATTGATGGAGTCCCCATGTTTATCAAGAGAATCCGCACATTCCCAGCAGCTTGAAAACTCACTTTGTTCTATTACTGTAGATTATAGTAAGAAAATAATCCAAAAAATAAATGTGAAGAAATAAAAAAAAAAAAACAGAAAAAAATTACAAAAATAAAAGGAAAATATTTTATTTATCCAAATCAGCTGATTTGTTGATAGAAAACAGAGCATGTGACTCCAGTTGAGAGTCTGCAAAAGGGAATTTAAAAAAAGCAACATTCATACAGTAAAGTCACTGTGTCCACTCTGTCAGTTTGGTCTCATTGTCAAACTAACTGCAGTTTTATATAAACGACCATCTGAAGAACATAAAAACACACATCGACCTCACCTCCTTGTGCGTGAAGTGTGTGCTTGTGTTAGCATGCTGCTCAAATTAGCGGTGTTATACCGGGCCTTGGCAGAAGATGAAATGAGAAAGAGGCTACAGGGAGGGAGGGGTGAGAGGGTGAGAGAGAGAGAGAGAGAGAGAGAGAGAGAGAGAGAGAGAGAGAGAGAGAGAGTGAGCTTTGACATGCATAGAAAAAAAAAGAAAATGTTTGTTTTGTTTTTTAAAGAACATTAGTAGAAATTATGTTTGTTAAATTAATAAAAGTATGGACCATTATTGTTTGTTCAATTAAATAGGTAGCTTGGCAGTTGCAGATGACCATCATATGATCCTAATGTGTTACATTAAACTGCAGATCACCATAGCAACAGTACTAATGCTTCATGCTACAGGTGACAGGTGAGAGGTGACAAGTGAAACTAACCTACTGGTAACCATGGGTTAAACTGAATGCTAACACATGGAGGTGGACTTAAACACAGCTCTTTTATCCTTTGGTAAGTGGTCATTTAAGAGCCATAATGCACTCTGAGGTGTTCTGATATAAACCAATAATGGACTCGACAGAGAAAAAGCAGCGACTTGAGTTTAGAATGGTGCCGCTGTCCAGCAGCAGCTTCAGTGTTTATACTAAAGAAACCCAGAGAGCAGCTTCAGCCATGCAGGGATGACCTCATGGTTTAACTGCCACACACACACACACACACACACACACACACACACAAACAGCTGTGTGTTCAGTTATGTTGTGTGGATGCTTCAATGACTCATTCCACTACAGAGATGCTTTCAAAATATCTGCCTTGTAACACACTTAATGTGTTACACAAATTACACTTAAAAAAATAAAAATGTCTGTAATTGTGTGTGTGTAAGCTATTTCCCTGGCTCTCGGCCCCAGAATGTCCCACACTGGTGCATCGGGCCGCCATTTTGTGTCAGATGGCAAACTGACTAATTGAATTACAAGGCATTCGTTTGTGTATGTATGTATTGCTGTGTGTATGAGTGTGTACATGCATGTGTGTGCACATGTTGTTTGTGCCTCTTTTTCCCAAAGAGAACATTTGTTTGACACAAAACTAAACCTTTCACAAACATAATATACCTGCTATACAGTATACATACACAAATGTAGCTTGCATATATATACAGAGAAGCACACTGTTGCACATGTTTATGGTATGTGTTAGCTACTTTACTTCTGAGGATATTCAGTTGACACACATTTCTTTCAAAAGTCCATATTTAAACTCACTTAAATGATCAATATTTAAATGTAACCCAACCTCAGCAGAGAAAGTAAAATATATTATGTAAGTGTTATACTTTATTAGAGTTTTGACTAACTTGGATTTTTCCTTGATGATTTGTTTATGATAGTCTCACATTTGTAGTTACTAGTAAGCTGTGAGCGTGACCCCCTCTCTCTCTACTTAAGGAGTATATAGTTTTTTATACTGTGTTTTCTGTTTTGCTGCTTTTATGTAACTTTGTGTTTTACACAGTATATTCACAGTACATTATGTATATTATGTAAAGTGTCTTTTGTGTCTCTTAAAATGTAAATGCTAATAAATTAGCGGTATTGGTGTTTGTGCAGACCTGCTATGCGATTGTCTTTTCTACTTTTGTGTTGTGAGAACCAAAAATTATTATTATTCTTATTAAAATCCCTCTCAAGTGTAGATTGTCCTAGCTTCCGAAGAGGAAACAGGTAGTAAAAGTGGAGTTATGTGGCCTCGCAAGTCCAAACCAATGAAATCAATGTTTAACCCTGCTCAAATTCAATAGTTAAACCAATCAAAACCTGGCCCATAGGCTGCAGCCAGGTATACTTGTCCACCACAGGCCCTCCCTAATGAACCAGTCTAGACACGTCCCTGAAACTTGCCAAGTTGGTCAGTTAGTTTGCACTTCACTTCAGAAAATTATTTCATTCCTCAACTGCCTCAGTGCTGCAAAGGTTTCTTGTCAATGAAATGACCTCAGCCTGAAGATGTTTGCTGCCTTTCTGTCCTTGTGAGGACATTTGGCTTGTACAAAGACCTCTCTCTCTGTGTCACACACACACACACACACGCACGCACGCACGCACACACATAAATGCCTGCTGCAGATGTGAACGTTCCCTTGTGCATTCCTGAGCCCAAATATTTGGCTGCAGTAACAGGCAGCAGAGAGCGGCACTCTGATTTGCTCCAAGGCTACGATGAATATCACGTTATCACACACACACATACTGACACACTGGTGCACACATATACACAAATCAGCCTGTACTTGTGGTGACAAAACTGCTTTAAGTTGTTTGTAATGTGTTATATTTCTCAGTTTCTTGGCTGCACCAAAATGTCAGACTCAATCCTGCTTTCGTCATTTTTTTGTTTCTCTTTAGTTTCATTTAGGGAGTGAAATCATTTTTAATACTCATTTATATTTTTTTACATTACAGTACATTACATTTTTCTGCTTATACGCTTTTATAGCTTTATGAAGTATTACAAAATAAAACTCATATCACTTATTGTGAGCAGGAATAAGTGAAATTCCTCCACTATGAAATGATGCTGTGATGCGTTCAAATACATTCAACATGTCAGAAAGAACAGCCACATTATTGTTTTTATAGCAACCATGTTTCCTTTATGTTTCTATGCTGGGTTTGATTTTCTGACAGCAATACTCGTCAATGCAACATTTTGTTTTTGCAGTTCATTACTAATTCTTAGATGTCAGAGCTTCTTTGAATGCAACACCAAGTAGTGTTTGGAGAGCGATGCCTGCTGACAGCTAATTGCTGTGAGATTTTAACATGACAAGCTGTCAAAACCGTTTTCTCGTGGAAAAATTAATTTGTGATCACAGAAAAACAACATGTGGGAGATATTTATCAGCACTTATCATGAAGTTCCTGAATGTTGAAGAGTTTTTAAGCTTTAACAACTGTTAATGAAAGTCTGCACAAGGCTAAGAAGGTTTCGAAAGGTTGGGGCTCAGCTCCCTCAGCAGTTGTCAGTCCACTGGCAGTCTTATTGCATCTGAGGAGGTTTATATCCATAATAACACATTATCCTCGACATATATCCTGCTCTGATACATATGTTCTGGTTGTAATGCATGCTGGTGGTGTGGATTAGCTTCATCTTTAATTATTGTTTTCATTCTGAGCACACTCTGTGTAAAGTATACCTGAACACAAAGTGCCGAGCAGGCGTTTCTTTCAGCAGCAGGTTGCACTCTGCCCTGCATGCAAGCGATGCAAGTCAGGCCCAAGAAAGTGGTCTCAGGTTTTACTTTTGAAGAGGCTCCAATCCTTCAAAAAGAGTTGACTGAGCTGCTCCCAACTTTCTGATCCGAATGTTTGAACATTTAGCCAAGAACGGTCCAAATGCCCAAGTGTTCTTGCTCCTCCCATTTTACCCAGGACTTTGAAAACTAGCGCTAGACAAGTATACCAGCGTGCATTTCACATCAACCAGTGGCGATGGTGTGCAATGTGAACCAATATTTTCATTCTACAACTCTACAACTAGAATTGTGTCAGAAAATTCCATTTTGAGACATTTTCAGGTGAGAAATTAACGTTTAGATTTCGGATATATGTTACATTTATCAAAATAATGTTTACTTGAAAATGTGTTCTACCATTTTTAGAGATGTGAGGACACGCTAGCTGGGCAAGACGGGCCAGTCAGCATCCACAGTCACCCCAAGAAAACGGTCTTTAAGACCTTTGTTTTATTACTGGTGGCACTGGTACACTCTACACACTACGAATCTACAGTCATACTAGTGGCTGGTGCGTTAAGCTAAATGTGAATGTCAGCATGTTAACATGCTCACAGTGACAATGCTCACTGTCAAACAATAGGTGTACAGATGTGTTGAAGTATAATCACCTGAACCCTGCTGAGCTGTTGATATCAGCAAAGAATGCAGTTTCAATCAATCAATCAAACTTTATTTGTATAGCACCTTTCATACAGGTAAGTGCAGTTCAAAGTGCTTCACAGATGATACGCTAAAAAGACAGAACAAGTGTAGAACATAAAAACAACAGCAACCAAAAAAACAATTTAAGAATTTGAGACCAACGCACACAGACAAAAAAAACGTAAAAGAGACTTAAAAGACTTAAAAAGCTATACAAATAAAAACAATAATAAGGAGAAATTAAGAAAATAAACAGAGTTAAATAAAAGCTAGACTAAAAACTAGATTAAATAGATTAAAAAGAAAAAATAACAATAACTATAAAATAATAAAATTATGGATAAAATGAATGGTATGGGATTTTACCACAGAAATAAATTAAAGTAGTTAAGTAAAGTAAAGTAAGTAATGTCTATAAAACATTATTAATCAAAAGCCAGACTGAAGAGATAGGTTTTAAGTTTACGTTTAAAGATTTCCACACTTCCAGCTGCCCTCAGATCCTCAGGCAGACTGTTCCAGCGGCTCGGAGCATAAAAGCTAAAAGCTGCCTCACCAAAGCTTTTAGTCCTGCACTTTGGAACAACTAGCAGACTCGTGCCGGAGGACCTGAGGGGCCGTACTGGTTCGTACACCGTAAGCATGTGAGACATATATGCCGGTGCAAGACCATGAAGTGCTTTAAAAACAAGTAAAAGAATTTTAAAATCAATACAGAAACTGACAGGCAGCCAATGTAAGGACTTTAATACGGGTGTAATGTGTTCTCTCCTTCTGGTCCTGGTCAGCACTTTGGCCGCAGAGTTTTGAATGAGCTGTAGCTGATTTACAACTTTTTTGGGTAGACCAGATAGGAGAGCATCACAGTAGTCCAGCCTGCTCGATATAAAAGCGTGCATTAGTCTCTCTGTGTCACTCAGGGAGAGAAATGGTCGCACTTTAGCAATATTTTTAAGGTGATAAAAAGCAGATTTGGTCAC